>JAQFYC010007420.1:0-10510 GCA_034694165.1 Tomocerus mixtus
TTATAAGGATATTTATTACAATTGTGCAACATTACACTCACTCGGGCGGGCTGTATATGGTGGCTTGGCAGTTTTTTGTATGTAGGTATGTCCGCAATATGCAAATCCTAAGACAAGATACATTAGCCCCTTAATTAAATACATAATTTTAAATAGAAATAATCATTTAAGTGTACTCAATAATATATCAAAAAAACTCGCCTCTTGTTTGTTTATATATCGTAAAATAGCAGTCAAGATACGAAACTTCATGTGGGAAGAATGATTTTAATCTCTAATTTAATTAAGTAAATAATAATTAAAATTTCCATACTTATTAATTAGGATAAATATTTACTACGATAATAATAATATTAATACTTGTATGAAAAAGATATGTGAGTGGTTTGCCAACAACCAATAAATTAAAAGCCTACCTAAGTATCTACCTAAGTAAGTAACCCTATGTGCACTAATCACCATTTTTGACGAAATTGCATGTAATTGACTTAAAATAGGCAAAAATTGATGCGATGGCCGAGAATCGAACTCGGATCAACTGCTTGGAAGGCAACTATGCTTACCATTACACCACCAACGCATTTGCTGAAAAGAAATACCTTAAATGTACAATTTAAACTTAAGCTAACTTTAAAAATGAACGCAATATAAAAGGTGGTATTGCGAAGTATAGCAGTATTAACTTCATCAGAAGCTACATTGATTTTGATATGGTATATAGAGCACATAGGTAAGCTAAGTAAAGTACCTGTTGTAAAGATAAAAGTATGTACATATAACAAATTCCCATTTTAGCTCAGAAAAAATCAACTACCTAATGCGGTTTTAATGCTCTTTAGTATGTTTGTGGCTCAGTTCTGTTTTATACCCCTTGAAAATGCCATTAACAAATACAAATGAAAGTAAGCATACATTATAGGACTGATCTTGAGTGACTAAATATGACTATGACTACTTACATGACAGACCACAAATAACTAGATCAGTACAGGTGGCCTGAGTGGGATAGTAAATCCTAGAATTCAATCACCAGCTAGCCAAGTGAGCAACGTGCCAAAAGTTAAAGTAAACACTTTCATGTTTAATAATAAGTATTCTATTAAAGACATGCAGTTGACAACTGTGCATGGTATGACTGTATGACATGACATTACACTACACCAAAATATCATTAACATGTGGTTCTAAGTCTTAAATGTAAATTAACTTCGTTTGACTTGGCAAAAGGCTCAAAATCAATCCACGTATGCAATGTTGTCTCTATATGCAGCCACACCACACCACATGTAGTGATTGAAACTGTCAATTTGCTCTTGCCAGCATAATTATTATGAAACAAGTAAATTGGGCTAGGTTGGCGAAAAATTCTTTGTTAGAGTAGGTAACTTAAGTAATATCAATTAACTTCATACTGCTCTTCTGTGAAATGTGTAATGTAAGCTATCGCTTTTCGACGCTTTAACATTAAATTGAAAGCTAAATGAACGCTATTGTTTGCGTTTACAATCTGTGTGTAAGAGATGAGATATATGATACTAGTAGAGATAAAATCTTTATAATTGGCTCCGCTTCTCATCTAGGCCAAATCCAACCAAGTCGTGTCAAGTCAAAATGCTTCAAAATTAAATTGTGATACAACCTGCAATTTGATTCTTAGGATTATCCTTACCTTTATGTACGTTCCGCAAGTTGCTTTGCTTGTCAACGCAAGTATATTTAGTGTCATGTTATTAAGAAACAATGGAATGCAATTAACTATAGCCATAACCCATGCTTTTGTCTACAGAACAGAACTGAAGTGCCTTAATTTTATCTTTTACTAACGAAACCACACAGATGGTAAAGTGTGTTTTAATAATAACAACTAATATTGAATACCATAATATCCATGTACATACTGTCCTGTCCTGTATGTGAAGGTTGCCCTTCCACCCATATACAAATATATAATACAATTACAATACATACCATAGATGTGACAAGACAAAATATTGTACACTGTATGTATGTGCTATTCTCAAACTAAAATTATTTTTCTTGTTTTATTTAGATGTGACATAACCTAATAGATTCAAACTTGGATCTCGTTAACTCTTCTACGGTTTATCCTTAAGAATAGACAGCTTAATGATAATTTATGTGTTCTTACATATTAGTTATGTACATATTGGCTAGTAAACTGCATTAGGTAGGTAGTAGGTACTTATCAACAATATTTCATTTGCTTCTATCTGTTTGTATCCTGCTGACAGAATTGGGACGGGTTAATAATTCAGTTAATAAAATTTCTTGGCCAATTTTCATTAAAACTCATAAGTAAGAGCGAATTAATCAATTGATATGTTCCTATTGTACAAATACAACTGTAATAGGCAATCCTGTCCATGTAGGTAACTGCGATAATATTTTTATGTAGACAGTAGAAGAATGGAGGCGTAAGCAAGGCGTACACAAAATGATGCTATTGAATTAATGTTACCTTATCTACTCTATAAACAAAATAATGATGCTGTAAGTTTTGTTGGAGTAACAATATTCTTATAGATTCGTTGGAAGCGTAACAAATATTTGTAATATAGTTTAAACTTACAGAAATTCCATTTTATAGTTTATTCTATTTATCTTTTGGAGTAGTTAGTAGTTAACAAATTACAATAAGAATGCTGTTGCTCTGTAATAATGATATTGGCTTAATAATTGGGTGCTACTTCTTACATACTTTAAGAAGGTAAACTGTATTCGAGAGGAGGAACTGAAAGAGTAGCACATACGTAAGTTGAAAACAAAATTTAGCTACCAAAAAGAAGGAATGGGATAACAGCATTGAAATATTGAAAATGATATCCACATTCTACTGAAAGATAACTCAAATTAAGATTTTGATACCATGATATAAGTTATAAGTAAGGACAAGTTGTGTGAAGTATGACTTGTGATTTGGCTACACACATATTTACTTTTCGCATGTAAAGTTAACAGTTCCTTACTGAATTACGTATGCGGTTACAATTACAAGCATAACAAATCATATCCATAGAATTCAAGTAGTTAGCAAAGTGTTGGTAGGTATTAGTGTTGTAATTTACAGCTAGTTACGTATTATGTTTTTCTGGTAAAGGAATGGCAATAGTATTATGTCCCTTTGTATACATTATCATTACTACCTACTTACGTGTTACGTGTGCAATATTTATTTATTAGCTATGTGTAGGTTAATGTAATTTAAGTAGTGAAAGCCAATCCAATAAGCATATGGTATGGTTAGTCTGTGGCATATAGCATAGCTCATAAATACTTTGCATATTACAATGTTAATATTAATGAGCAATGGACACGAAGCAAAAAATGTTCTAACTATTGCATTGTCATATCAAAATCAAAAGTAGAGGTGAATTGTATTAGTAAAAAATGTTTTTATTTGCGAATTTCATTTATTTTGGTGAGTACCTACAAGTGTGCAAGATATTAAATATGTCGTGGGCACTTACTACCATCAGAGACATATAACAAGAACGTCAGCAAACTATCTGATTAAAAAATGGTAAAGGTATTTACTAAGAAACGTATACTATCTAATGATGGCGCACAATTAATACTTTGCAATTTTTTGTAAAGATAAAATACTTGAGAAGCCTATCTTTACTATTTATCGTAAGATATGCCATTATTCTTTGCTGATACACTTGCACTTAATTTGTCTTGATTTATTTTTTGTAGAACCAAAAAGAATGCTAAAAGTAGGATCTACAAGACAAACACAAGAGTTCCTGTGCCTCTTGATAAGTATTTTGTGCCTATGACACACATAGGTAAAGGTGCCTATAATATGTGAAGAGTAATCTTACGCTAGGAAAGTGATATGATACAATACTCATGGCAAAGACGCACAGACACAGAAATCAAACCAAGGAACCTAGACATTTAGACATGAGGTTTTTTATGTTGACAAAGGTATGTAATGTTATGATATGAAGAGTGAATTGAATGCGTGCTCTCCTCTCAGCCGTTGAGACAACATCCTTGTTTACATCACTCGATCTTCAAGGATCCGCTTAGTTTACCTGTCTTGTCCTATAATAGAGGATTAAGTGGCTTGGCCAGCACCACAGCTTCTGCATTTCACACTGGCAATGAGAATGAGACTGGCTGAGTGAGACAGTCTGACTCTCGTAAATAGACTGTCTACAATTATTTCAGATACATAATCTCAAAGTGCTTTGTCACTCGCAAATGTTCTATAAAAACCAACCTACGCGAATACTGAGCTCTTGTTGACGTTTTTATCAAAAAATCAATCGATTCAATTAATATTACATACATACTAATATGTGGTGCAAGGCAAGGAATGCCATTACCACCACACTAGCATCACAGTATGAAAAGTAAAACTATATGCACAGATTAACATTTTATAATAACTTGCTCTAACTGGCCAACTAATAAGTAATTTCTATATGAAGTGGAGTGAAGCACTAGACCGCGTCACATTCACACTTACCTATGCTTCTAAAACATTATTACGCTATCCTAATTGTTTTTATCTAGTTATACAGGAATTTCTTTTGAAGTTTATTATTCCACTTTTCATTCTTTAGTCCTGCCAAGCCTTTTGAGAAAAATAGCCATTGAATTTCCTTATCAGAATCAGACAAAAGCCAAAAGTTAGCATAAAAGTCTGTATTACAAATTGTATATTTGTATCAAAGATGTAATCTGGAGCAGAAAAATTCATAGTAGATTGGCGCTGAAAACTGAACTTAATTGACTGCATCTTAATGTGTAAGTAGTTAAGATTAGTTAATCTGCGGGTTCAACAATATGCACGCATACTAATATAGCCACAAAGCTTTGTGCAAGTGCATTTTGTAAAGTTCACCTGCATGTTAATTGCAATGTTAATGTAAGTAAATATTTTAGAGAAAATTTTCTTGTTACAAGTTAATAAGCATAAAACAGCAGTTAATCATTTTTTGCTTGGATAACAAAATCAATTTTGTATTGTTCTTTTGTGATAAAGATAAATAATTGCGTACTTTTTAGAATAACAATGTAACTATATATGTAAAATGTATGCAAAATGGAATGCACTTCTACTTCTACAGTTCAGTTCACACAAGAAAAAATAATATTGTGTTAATTGCTTACTAAGACCACTTCTCTAAGACTAAATTGGTTCGTCACACTGAGCACTAGATGTTTAGGTTAAATTATTTATGATCTATGAACACGAAGTAATCTTGTAAGTAATTTCCCCAACCTTACCAAGATCTGTAATGTAAATGAACGGGTGCTAGTAAACAAGTCATACCTCGTAAAAAGTTTATCTGTATTATACTTATTTAGTGTTTAACCTTAGTTTAATGTAAAATCTTGTTAACAATTACTTAGTTACCGTATTATTCAAATTAACCCCTTGGGGAAATTATTTTAACATTATATTAAATAGATCGGAGGAGATCGTGCCTTCAGATATGGATAGAGGAGAATCAAGTGGATCACAACACATCTTTTCCAGTTATTCCCACAAAAATTATATTTAATTCCTTATTAAAATTCAAAATAGGGTTACATAAATATAATTCCCCTGTGGAGCTATTCTGAATAATACAGTTTTTACTGTTGGCTGCTTTAGCATTTAGGTACCATGAAATGTTAATGTAATTAGGGTTGAATCTACAGTTCGCAGGTGTCAAATAAACTACGATTATAATGCAAACCTATACTGTAAGGCAACACAACATAGCAATAGGTTAAAAATGCTTATAGGTACGTACTACCTACATATTTAAAAAGTATCTATTAAGAGCACTGATTTCATGTGCAAACATAACGTAACATAACAACTTTATCTGTTTATTTTTCAATCCCAATTATTAGCGAACCTTTAAATTCTTGTGGGGGATACATTAGTATTTACATTTGATTAAACTTGTCTTGTCATGGCATGGCATGCGTATCCTTCGATGAAAAATCCTAATGAAAGTTAATACAAATGACACGTTCAATGTGTATTCTACGAATTACGATGCATGTATAAGTTCCGTACCTACTTAATAGATTGGAAGTTCATTTTTGCCCTTTGACTTCTCATTGGGTATTGGATGAACTTGTATTACATCAAATCATTCTAACATTAAATAGGCATCCCCATTGTTCACTTATGTAATACAACTGTGTACGTTAAGTTATAAAGGAACTCGGGTAATAAATTATGTTAGTTGCCCTTCACTTCAACAGCTACGTGAATGGATGATAGAGTTAGAGCTGAATTAAGAATTTCATACATACCAGAGCTAGAGTTAGCAAAATTGTGCTATCTATCTATATCCCACTATCTATAATCTATACTATGTCTTAAATAGTTTTCTGATTTATATTATATTGTGATGTGAGATGTGATATAATAAATATATTTACATTACACTTATTTAAGTACAGAATATAATGCCAAAGTACAAAAAGTTGCGACCAGGGCTCGGATATGATGACCCTGAAATGCAAATTCCTTAAACAGTATGCTACTTTTAGTACATACATATAGAAATGTATGTAAAAGTACAAAATATTTATCAGCAATGTAATAATTTAAAAATTGCTTGATTTGCTTTTTGATCCAAAAAAATACGCTGCCTTACACTATGATCCTGGTATAATTTCTCGATACCCCAATTACAAAATATTATAGATAACACGAAATTAGTCGAGGGATCGGCCGAAGTCTTTATCTTTATTACATGTTTTAAAACATGAATATCCGAGCCCTGGTCATGATTTCACTTTTATGATACAGTTATTTATTTACCTACCTAAGCAAGGATAGGCAGCTGCCATTGTCATTCTGCCCATGAATAAAGATTAGACGATGATTAAATAACATTATCACTTAATTTCTATCAAATAGACAGTTTGTGTCTACAAATTACATAAACTAAATGTTAAATAAGCAAATTAAAGTTCGCCGAAATAAATTAATGGTTTTGCATTGAGCTTTAATCGACGCATTAAAAATTATGAGGAGCAGAAATAGGAATTACATCATTGAGATTCCTTCTGATTAGTTGTTGGTACTGTAAGATACCCACCTGTTTTATTTTCTAGGTATTCGAGTGGTGCTAAAGATGTTCGTTGCAATTAGTGTCACATCAAATTAGCAAATATTTCAGCCACGGATATAAATTATCCGTATCGCAATGACAATTCTGAAATGTTCATAAAGTTACTAAATGTATTATAATAATTTCTATTATCTAAATTACTTACACAACAGCTGTCAATAGTAATTCTTATAGTTACCTACTGATAATTGAGTTCTGCAGGTATCATTAAAATAAACTATTTAATTCCAAAGGTTAAAGATAAGAATATGCATAATAGTTTTGTGAACGTGGACTACAAAATACTTATAACTTAACTTTCTTTGCTCACAATTAGTTTGTCTTGCTGTTCTAAGTTGCGTGGGCATCTTTATTAGATATCTTAACCAGATTTCCATTGTATAATAAGCACATGTTTATGACTTGGTCGCATGTCATTTATAGACGAATTTAAATAACAGGGCAAGGTATTTCAAGTCAAGTCAAGACTACACTACATTAACTTATACGTACTAAGAACACATTTAATTATACATGACATTACAGAAATGGAGTTATAACTATTATTGCGCAACTTAGCACAACATTCTCAACATAATGTCGTGCAAATGACACTCCTTTAAAAATGGTACATGCAAATTAAAAGCCTTTATAATGCTCTACAGATCGTGAGACACTCTTGTAAATCTACATATAGTGTGGTTTACTTATATAATGCATTTGTTGCATTTCGCATTCTTAAATGAGCGAATGACACTTTCCTGCCAATGTCAAGTGTCAAGTTTATCATAGTTATGCAGGTGGGAGAACAAGAAATATTGTACATGTACTGCCAATTATTTTTGGTGCAAAGTATTGCAAAATAATTATATATCTATTTATTACTACATATTTCAGCATTATTATTATTACACTCTCCAATACCTGGACAGGAATTTTTATTTTCAGTTTAAAATATTTATAGAAGAATAAATCTTTAGAGTAATACGTTTATGATATGTTAATAATTAGGTGAATGAACATTTAACTTGCTAAATCTTAAGTTTCTAATCAAAATATTAATATTAATGAGTGGTAACGTATAATGAGTACTAGTACCTGCACTTGGTTAAGCGAATTTGCTTGTAAAGTTACGCACGTAGAATTCTTTTAGGATATTTTATCATAATGCTTCCTGAACTTGGACATACATTAGATAGAAGGATGTCAGTAATTAATTGAAACAAGAGTGCTAATTCGAATTTAGCTATAAATAGTGCAGGTGTTTTGCCAACATACAAAATGGGCGTTGTACGTATTGTTAGCTAGAAGTATTGTGCGTTACATAAACATAATTGCGTTAAGCACTTATGTATGTACGTAACATTGGAAAAAATTGTTTTCGTAAATTGTATTTAATTTGTAGTTGTATGTAATGTAATTTATTTACCTACTCCATATAGAATTATCTGAATTTTTTTCACATTTCCTTTATAGGTTGGTGGTATAGTACCTTTGAAGTTTTGAAGTAAACTTTAAACGTTTACTAAATATTTCCTACCTCTTCTCTATCAAATTTTTAGAACATTGCAATAATGGACGGAGATAACATAGATTACACATTTCTCCATCCTTGTACATACTTAGGATGAATTGGCAATTTTAATTCTTTATTTTGATGTAAAAAACCCTCATATTGAAATTCATGTCCGCCCAAAAGCGAGCAGTGTAACTTTAGCGGAAACCTGAACCTCAATTTCTTACTTCCCGAATGGCATATTTTTCAAATTGTACGAATTTAATTTAAATTATAATGCACAGGATTATAAAGCTTGCAGTTTTTCAAACTTAACCTTGGTCTTCATGCATTAAATGTAAGTTGTGTACCACAGCTAAAAATGAAAATAGAACTCCAGGAAATGATAAAACTATGATTTGATTGATAACATGATTAGGATCACCAGGAATATAAATTGGCAAAAATATTTGATGGCTCGTGTGGGGATCGAACCCGCGACCTCCGCGTTATTAGCACGGCGCTCTAACCAGCTGAGCTAACGGGCCATTGATATATGTTTAAAAGTTTTAACTAACTATATTTAAATTGTTATTCAGTTACTTATATAATTTTATTTTCAGTATACTTGGTAATATTTGTGTAGCATAAGTAGACACATTTATGTACAGTGGCAGTGTGTATTATATTGCAATAATGTAATCAGCTACTCTCATTTTCTGGTTTATTACCATTGAATTACCGTACAGAACTTTCAGAATGTTTGCACAATTTATTATCATTGAGTTACTGCGATAATATGTCCAATGGTCAGTACAATTGTGATTTCATTTTAAGTTATATCTTTCATATTTAAGATGTAGGTGGTTAGATGCATCTCATTTCAATGAGTAATTGAGTATATGTAAACGCGTATTCAGTGTTATATTTTAGATATATGTAAATAGTAGGTTTTTGGGTTTGAGTTAATGTTAGCTCAGGATTAAGTGTTAAACAAATCCATTAAACAATCGATGCGTTTTGTCTGCCATGAAAGTGTGCTTGTAAAGCCCCGAAAATTGTCCAGTACTAAATATTATGCAGCAATAACATTTCGTATGGCATGTGTAAGTTATAGCTAATGAATTTTCATGTATAGTAGAGTTATTTTATGAATTAATGGTTAGATAAATGGAATTTTAACAATCTGGCTAAAACATATGATTTCTTAAAGTTTTAGATATTGTCCAATTATTGGTAAAATACAGGACATGTTATTACATTCTACCAAACAAGTTATTTCGCAATTATCTGTATAATGTGTCTTAATATTTAGCTGATTCATGCCAAGTTAATCGTAATTCTAGTCTTTCGTTTAACAGCGACAAGATAATAAATGGATTGAATCGTATTTAGTAGCAATTAAGTAGTATGTATTTTGAAATATTTTTGCAAAGTATATACTGCAGCCTTATTTCTTAAAGTCATTTTAGTCAGCACAGGACAAGGTTTTACTTACCTATGCATATTTACTTTTGTTTGTTGTTTTGTTTCCACGTTTAAAAAAGTATGAAGATGTTTCTTTTGCTGATATCGATAATATGCCTAGTGTAGAGTATACTTTGCGTATGAGGACATTACACATTAAATTTAAATAAGTTCATGACTGTTCTTGCCATTCCATGTAAAAAGTACAACTATGAATTACATATAAACTCAGGAACCCAAATGTTATTTTCAGCCAAACACGGTACGGTTCGATAATTTGTTTCAATGAAGAAACGAGATAATGCGGTTTAAAAATTATTTGCCATGCATTTTGCTAGAGAAATAAGAAAGAATTAACACACACATTTCAGGACAGTTGTTTGAAGCATTAGATCAAGCGACCTGCTCGAAATACACTTCGGAATGTGAAAGCCTGTGACAAGAAAGTTTCTTT
>JAQFYC010007421.1:0-10505 GCA_034694165.1 Tomocerus mixtus
AGCTATTCAATTTCATTTTGCATACTCTTCAGTAGTATCCGGAGTTGGAATTATCGCAGGAGGTATCCGTATTCCTATTTTAAAGTTACACTTTCCCATCTGAACGATTTAATTTTACGCCTTTCAAAATATCGCGTGGATAATTGCAATAATTATGGAACTGGAATTACGAAAAGTGCTAAACAAGACACCGGTTTAGAGTTTGCGCATTTAGTAAAAAGATTAAAGATTCGGGGAGAATATTATCAGTGTTGCTTCTCCAACTAGTTGACATAAATGCACACATAAATTATGAAATTCACATTGAACGAGGATCATTGTTATATTGTAATTTAATTGTTTGTCTTAAGGACCAATCCGTATTTCGAAGATATTTCAGACATTTTTGTAGGGCTTTTTTACCCCGGACAGAGGTAATACAGATAATAATAAATGTATTCTATTCGGATGAATCAGGTGTGAAGTTCCGCTCTCTCGTAAACCAAGACTCCATGCCATGGCATACATTTTCTACTGTATTTATATTTTAAAAATAATAATTTTTGGTAACTGGTTTCGATATTCGACAGTGCCCACAAAGTGTACACTTTATAGGTCTTTTACCAAATAATTAAGTAGTGTGTTGAACCTTCCGAGGATAGGGGCACGTGTGAATTGACATTTTTAGCTGTACAAAATTACAGCATCGGATCAAATTGGGGTTCTCTTCCCAGTTAAGAGGCACATTGAACAATTATTTTTAGACGATTTTGTGTTGTCCCCCAAACCATCTTCTTATTAGGACTACATTTGGGGTTTGACTGATCGCTGCCACAAACTTTTGATACAAACTATTCTCTGTCCAGCTCCAAACAAATGTATAATAGGCATTTTATTAGGAGCGCCCCAGAAATGAAAGTTATAATTATCAGCAGGGCTTTTTATTCTATTTAAGGGGAGGGGTAGTTGGTCCGGCTAAAGATATGAGTGCCCCTGGCAGCATGCAGTATTCTCACGTAATAATATGAACCTTTTGAGGTAAAACCGAATTTTTGTCTTTCATTCATCATGAATGTTTCTTTAGTATTTTCAAAAACTGCATGTTAGGCAATATTATTAAAGCGGCATGAGGAAGCGGATATATTTTTGTCAAAACATGGGTTTAGCACACCTTACCCCAAGCGGCGAGGGGTCCCCAAGTAAGTCGGAATTTAAACTAGTAGGTCGTTTAAAATTATAGAGCGCTTTAGCATTATTTGGCTGCACAAATTACAATAAACGAATTCCAAGAAGTTTTTGTGACAGCAATCATTCTAAACTCAATACCAATGACTGGACAGGCTCAACACGTTAACAACAGAACAGAGCATTAATATTTGCGAATGGACACTGTTTAATTAATACCTCTCTTCGCTGGAAATGCCAACTTGATCAGAGTGTCGATGCTTAATAAAAATATTATACCAATCCAATTAGCAATAGTAATTTATTATCAAAACAGCTTTCCTTTCTGATACGATTCGCTTTCACAGCCAGACCCGTGAAGCTGGAGTTGACTTTCGAAAGTGTTCACTTTTTTACTCTTATCATATAATATATCTTTTTCTAATATTGGCAATTTTCAATAATATTGGCAGCTAATCAATTAATCAATTAAACAGAAAACCTTTAGTGTGAATATGCAGGGTTTATATATTATATATTAAGTAAATATAATGAAAACAGGTGACAATTTCTATGGTACGATAGAGAAATGTCATCGCTTCCGTTTGGGTTTCGCTTCATATCTCAACTTCAATAAGACCATAGATTAATGTTATGTTGGAAATAATCTTTTATCGTAATATATTTCATAGGTTCTTATCTACTATTTGACGGTAGCAGCCCACTTATACTTATGGCCGGGGACCCAGATAAATCAGGCAAAAATTTTACCGATGTCATAAAGCAGATTGACACTTACGAACGAATGGGAATAATTGATTTAACAATATTTTTAAGAAAGAGTAAAATTTTTATATACCAAGGAAAAAAGGACAATTTGGTTCATCCTGGTTAGTACATAGAAAATATTAAGACAATCTATTTAAATTAGGAATGTAATGAAGGTTAAAATAACTATAAATACATTCATAAACTGTGCATAATATTATAATATGTAATACATTCTAATTCATGTTAGGAAACTTTATATAATTTTAAAATGATAAATACAGCAAATGCTGAAGCAATAAAGAAAACATACGAACATTACGGGGTGACAGAAATACGACTAGTTGTAAATGAAAATGGAAACCATGGAGTCGTAAGTTTAATATAAAATAAAATAATTACTTGTACACATTAGATTACTAGTACATTTATTTGTCTTATGAGGACATTTCTAATAGCCGGCAAATAAAACGGGGGGTCCTTGCTGGCTATTAAATCTCCCTAAATTTGTCAACGACTGTCATTATGACGGCATATTTGAGATGTACAATTACTTGTACGGGGGAAATTTGCAAAAGCCGCCCCTAAAATCTACTGAAACTGTTATGCTGAAAGGGGACTTTTTAGAATTTGACCAATCTGAGTTCTTTAATGGTACCACCCCTAGGAATGCAAGTATGGACCCAAACGTAGGCTTCGTTTACATTCCCTCAGGCTGCCGTTCTGGAAAAGATAAATGTAGAATTAGCTTTGCTTTACATGGATGTTTACAATCTCGGTTAGTGCTACGAATAATATCGAATTTTTGAAGATATATTATTATGCCATAATATTTCCGTTGTAAGTAAATACCTTTGTAATTTGTAACAATTCTTTAGATTCTTCTACGGGAACAAATTTGCTCGGACAACTGGGTACTTGGAAACTGCTGAATTAAACAATATCGTTGTAGTGTTTCCACAGGCATATCCCAATTTAGTAGACCCAAAGAATCCATTTGGATGTTGGGACGCTTACGGAGTCACGAGTCCATATAATGGTAAGCTCCTGGACAAGTCCACAAATAAATGCTACCCTACGTATTTCTCGTACTTACTGACCGTTTATAAAGTAAATTCACAGGGGACCATCATACACTTGCAATTTTCTAATAACTTATTTCTAAAATTTCTAATATAAATTACTTATTTAAATTACTAAAAACTTATTTCAAAATTCAGTAAAAATTTACAATAATCAAATGTTGATCAAACCTTTGGCGCCCTATTTCAAAGGAACCAAACTGGGACCCCAGGAAATTGTTCTGAAAAGGATGATGGATAGAATTTTTCGAGGTTAAGGGCGAGCAAGAATATTTATAACATGTACCTACTGTAATATGCAATGAAAATATTATGAATACAGAAATTTGTTTTTGATTTAGGTTAATATAATATGGCATATTAGTATTACATCGATGTAATAACCCTTCATACCAATAATCATATTTTAATGTTTTCAAACTTAACATAATATAACTTAACGTGTTCAACAATGAATTAGTATAGTCAGTGGCGCCCGCAGAAACATTTTTGACATAGGCTATCATAGGCACGAAAACATTGGGTATATGCACAGATATTATATATGCCAAACTATTTAAATACTTACATGTACTTACTTGGCCTATGGCTGCGGGCGCAACTGACAATGAGTATAGTAGTATCATTATCCCTTACAATCACAATCATCCCAAACATGTCTACAAAGATTGTGAATTGTGAGGAATTCCATTTTAGCTCATCTAATCCTCGCCTCGCTTTCAGGTGTTTCCATATATTATGTAACAAAGGATATTGCGTAATACTTAAGAGGTAAATATAATTATTTCCCTGAGAACTTGACCTATTTTTATTAATTATAAATACATTCTCTTAACTGATTTACACGAGGGCGAGGAACGTTTTGTTTGTTAGGTAGGTTTATAGTTGTAAATAACCAGTTTTAATCAACTTCTATAGAACAAATTTATGTCCAGCTTATTAATAATACAACATATGGCATCACAATTAGCTTTATAAAAGATCTTTTAAAAAATTTCCGTTGCCTCAAACGAGGTAAACAACTTTTTGTCCAGATGGATGTGAAGATATTCTTAATAAACTAGAGTGTAGATTTGAACCGCTGGAAAAAGTCATACAGAGAGACAGTTGTTAAATTTTCTTGTAGTTGTCCTATTGGTTTATAAAATTTAAAACTCACTACTATACCCATCAGCAATGTAGCAAGTTCTTAAAATGGCATATATTTTAGTTACTATTTTTTGCTTAAAATGCACATCCAAAATTAGTGTAACAATCAAATTCAAAATTTTTAGCCAAATTAAAACAAACTTATATGCTTAAACGAATATATTTAATATGTCATATGTAGGTCTTATTTTAAGGAATACAAAGTACAAGATTTACCTTTCTAGATACATTACATAAAAAAGAAAATAAAAAGAATTATCACCTTTTCTGCCTCTAGCTGTTCATTTTTTTGGGTGATCACGTTAAACTTAACGATTTGGTTTGTATATAAAATTGACAATCGAAAGATATTGGGCGCGACTCGGCTAGTACAGAGAGTAAGGTAAATGCAAACGCAGCTTGCCTTCGGTGATGCTTATGCTTGCTGCAAAGCAATGCAGAGGAATTTAATGAACTGGCACTTGAATAAAATGTATCAATCAGTCAATCAAATGTATAGAAGAAAGTAGAATTTAAGTCTCCATGCAACGTTACACTACATAAATAATGTGTAAACATTCTCTAGAACTATTGCACTGAATTAATGCTGGGAATTTTCAATAATCTCACACTCAAAATGCTGAATATATGAAATTATGTATAAACAGGTTTTCTATCGAAGCTTTAAAATATGCATATTCATTTTGCAGGTATAAATCGATATTTTTATATTACATACAGACAATCCTCATCGTGGAATATTTTTTTGTTAATCTATTCTGAAAAGCGTCGAATAATATTTCGCAACCTTGTCTTATATGTTGGGCAATTTTTTTTTATTTATTATAGTTCTATAAGATTGTTTTCGTAATAAAATAAGACTTCTTCCAGTCATTTCAAAGTCGATCTCCTCAATCAGTTTTTGGAAATCTAAAATTTAAAAATTACCTTTGAAACCTATAAAGTGGGTACTTCACATTATCCGTTTGGTTTTCTGAAATTCGAATTTTAAGCAAACTTTTTCAAAAAACATTGAAGTCAATGATTAAAAAAGATTAAGGCACACCCCCCTGTAAATAATGAACCCGCAAAGGTACCCAAAAATGGGTACTATATACTAACCCTGGGACAGTAGGACAGATTTTCCCTAGATGCAATATAGCTAGGCCGCTTCAAGGGGTCAAATGTTGAATTTTTGTCAATTTTTCTAACAAAACCATCCATAACTGAAAAACATTATAAGAAAGTTATATTTTTATGGGTACAATTTATAATAGTTTTTTATTTCAATTAAATATTCTCTCAGAATCTCAGACTTTATGGTTCAATATTACTTTGCAAGGATATTTTGCTATAAAAGGAAGAACTATATTGACGTAACCAACTAAGCATGCGTATAGATATACTACGTATTTGTATTTTTCACATATCTAATTAATTTCAGCGAAATAGATAAGAACAAACAAGCTAATGCAACTATTACTTAGTCATTACGTAGTATTGTGGTGAGAAATGCATTTTATTCTTCTCCACAAGTGTTTTACAGAGTAAGTGAAGTGCTTTCAGTATAATGGGAATATATACATAGTATCTTTTGCATACAAATTATTAGCAGTCTGCTTTAGAAAAATGGGATAAAGGAACACGGCTACTTATAACATTACATCACTTGCGCAATACACCTTCTCGTGCTAATATATTCAATTACTACTTTCCACGTTTATATATTGACTTTTTAGCTAAATTACATAAGATTAAAATTTCTGAAAAGTGTCTAATTAAAATTAAAATGTCTAAAATGATCAGATCACATTATTCGGATTTAAATCTTGTGACTGGAAAAAATATCTCGGAATACATTTGGAGTACCCTGCATAAATGGCCAACTGCACATTGTTTGGTAAAACAATTATTAATTATTTATTTTGGACACTGTTTTCCTTTGGCAATTATATAATACTAATAAAATATATTCATTTAGACGATACCAATACCATATATGAAATTTGCTAGTGGAATTAAAACCGCACAATGAATAATGAACACCGAATGTTATTATATTACTTTCGTGCTTTATTACAGGTGTGTGGGATAACTGGAAAAATTTATTCGTACGAGGAAACTTCCAGACTGAGCAAAATCTTTTCCAAAAACTTGAGTTTGTCAAAATTTAGAAAAGGCGAAATTGTATCGACAATTCTGGTGAATTCTCCGGAATTAATAATTTCAACTTTAGGGATTTGGGAGGCAGGTGGCACAGTGCAGCCAATGAATCCCATACTCACTCAAAGTAAGTTAAATAAACTAAAACTATCTTCAAGGAATTTTAATTTTTCTTAAAAAATTCATTGCAGGAGAAATCCAAGAGTTGTTGGACCATTCAGAAGCTACATGTATAATAACAGATAAGCCATCTGTAGCAAACTTCTTGAGATCATCGCCCAAATACAATGGAAAAGTGATAATTTTTGTAGAAACTGAAACGGAGCTACAAGGCATAAATGAATACATAAAGTTTTCATCTATGTTGCGGGAACCAGATTGCTCTATTGAGGAAATTGGGAATAAACTATCATTGGATAAAGCTTCAGATAATGACGTGGCATTTTTATTGTAAGAAGCCCAAATCACAAATATTTCTCTCTTAGAAAATTGTATTACAAAAAGTAATTGTACTTTTAATTTTAATTGCAGTTTTAAAAAATAATTTTCAATTCCAGATATTCCAGCGGCACAACAGGAAAGCCCAAAGGAATTCAGCGCACACACTTCAGCATTATTAATGATGTATTGTAAGTTAAATTGACATTTATCGCAAGAAAACTATTTCGCAAGATGTAAATTGCCAAATTATTGAAATTTTGAAATATTTTCATTTCCGTTTCACAAAAGTGGAAAAATTAAATAAATACCTAACATATTTTCTTTTATTTCGCAAATTTTCACTTTTCATTAAAAATTCTTTGAAAGATGAAATTAATAACATTTCAGATTATTACAGATGTTAAATATATCTTTATGGCATGATTACCTATTGATTATGTTTATGATGTCCAGAGCTGGAGTGCAACCGCAAACTTGTAACTTGCGGCCATTTGAGAACGACAATGTACAAGAAGTGTACATTGCCTTACTTCCGCTATCCCATATCTTTGGGATTTATGCGCTTATACTTGCAATGACTTTTGGATCAAAAATTATTATTCTGCCTAAGTTTACTCCAGAAACATATGTAGCAGCTATCGAAGTTTACAGGGTACCCTGGATTTTCTACCATTTCTCCCTTAAACAAGGTATTATTATATGCAGTAATTACTTACATGTAAATTGGAATATTATTTTCCACAGCCATCATTCTACTACTTGGTTCCATATCTTATTGACTTCATGGCCAACAACTGTGATCTCAAAAAGGAGTATTTGGCCAATACCAAAATGATCGTATATGGAGCAGCCCCCATGAGCCAAACTATTTTGCAAAATTTCCTCAACAAATTTGGAGACCATATATTTTTAAACCAAGGCTACGGAATGACCGAAACCGGGGCCAGTTTTTTGAGCAACCCTGAGATTAAAAAACGTGGTAAACAATAAAATGACCATTCAAAAATAAACCAAAGCAGTAATATAACGCTAATTTCTATCCAATGCTATTTTTAAGGTTCTATTGGATGTTTGGTTGCCAATAACATTGCAAAAGTTGTGAACCCCGACACAGGAAAATGTTTAGGACCGAACCAGCCCGGTGAACTTTATATTAAAGGCCCGTTTATGACCAGCGGTTATTTCAAAGACAAAGCTGCTACAGACAGCTTATTGGATTCTGATGGGTTTGTACGTACGGGTGATTTAGTTCGCTACGATGAAGATGAATGGTTTTACATTCTTGACAGGCTTAAAGATATTATCAAAGTGAAAGGATATTTGGTAAAATAAAATCTTATATTTTGTATCAGAATTTTTTGCAAAAGTCATAATTGAATTATTGTTCAACAGCTCTTTTGATAATTTTGAACATTATTGTATTCGCACAGGTATCGCCGTCTGAGATTGAAAATGAATTATTAAAACTAGAAGATGTTCTTGATGTTGCAGTTGTTGGGGTAAATTTGGCCAACACAGAAGCGCCTCGGGCATTTATTGTTACAAATACAAATTTGGAAAAAAATATTATTCACAAATATTTAGAAGGCAAAGTAGCCCCCCTAATAAAAGACTTACTGGGGTGTAGAATTTGTGAAGGAGATACCACGTTCCCCCAATGGGAAAATATTAAAGAGGCATTTCCGTGAAAAATATTATTTAAGTAGGAAATAGATATAAATTACCTTTTTCGAACTACAACAAACATTTCTAAGAAAAGTAACTTCCTCCATGGAATTACGTGTGATTGATTTGTTGCGATTACAGGGTATAATTGAAGTATAGCATTCAAAGTAATCGTATAGGAAGAATTGGTTAGTGTATTATAGTATAATTATTAATATTCTACAATAAATGCTCGTACAGACTTTCTTTCAGACTGGGTATGTTTTTTTCGGTCAGTATTCCTGGGAATATGTGTATGCCGAGTATGCATGTATAGAATTATAAAATTGGTATTAAATAAAAGTATAAATTCGAGGCAATGTATAAAGGACAGCGAGCGAATGTAATAATATGTACCTCCTATAATATGCAATGAAAATATTATGCATACAGAATGGTATTTTTTTGATTTAGATCAATATAAATATAGTATATTGATATTACATCGGTATCATAACTTCCTAGCAATAATCATATTATTACTTAGCTTATAAGCCTGGTTTTGTAACAAAACAATTACGAGAAATGCATGTAAGGTACGTCAACCTAACATATAACTTAACATGTACAACAATTAATTAGTATAAAGTAATATCATTGAGCTTAACAATTATCCCAAACCTGTCTACAAAGGTTGTGAATTGTAAGGAATTCCTTCTTTACTCCTCCAATCCTCGTTATTAGGTGTTTACATAAGTAAGAAAGGATATTGCGTAATAGTTAAGAGGTAAATATTATTTTCCCGAGAACTTGGCCTGCTTTTATTAACTATTAATACATTCTCTTATCTGATTTAAACGAGGGCGAGATACGTTTTTTTGTTAGGTTGGTTTATAGTTGCAAATAACCAGTTTTAATCAACTTCTGTAGAACAAATTCATGTCCAGCTTATTAATATTACAAAACATTACAACATTATTAGATTTACAAAAGATCTATTTAAAAAATGTAGTCTGTGTTATGCCTTGATTAAATATTGCATTTCTTCCTCTATATATTTAAAAATTTCCATTTCGTCAAACGAGGTAAATAATTTTTTGTCCAGATGGATGTGAAGCTGAAGAAATTCTTGGTAGACCAGTGTGTAGATTTGAACCGCTGGAAAAAAGTCATAGAGACAGAGTAATTAAATCTTAAATTAAATTTTCTTAGTAGTTGTAGTTGTCTTAAATTTAAAACTCACGAGTGTTCCCTTCAGCAATGTAGCCAGTTCCATTTATGTGCACAACTTTTTTGTCAAATATTGAAAGATTTGGAGGGAAGACAAGACGAGAAAATGAAATCGTGGAATGCACATTTCTTGAAAAGGGGCGACGTATAATCTTTGGCATTAATCCCACAAGGCCGATGTAAATTTTTGCAAAAAATTGAAAAACTCCTTCTTGACTTCGAACAACATCCTTTCTAATGCAATATAATCTGTCGACTGGATCTTCAAGACCCACTGGAAGACGGATCTCTGCCAGATCACTGTAAATAAAACAATAAACCATTACAAAACGGATGTAAACAAATGGTCACTAAACTACCAGTTTTATTGATGAAAGTATGTGGTCTAAATTGCACACTAGAGACGTTTATTTTCGAATTTTTACAAAATCTCACATTGCCCCATGTTTTGGTAAATTGAGATTCCTTCTTGGATTTCTTACGTCAACAGCTTTTAAACTACCCCACTTGCCATATGTTCCTATTTAAAAATAAGTGGGCGTCGCCACAGCTCCATGCGTGTGTCTCCGATTTGAGTCAAAAACTAATTAGTTCTTCGTTAGAGCCTACTTTATCAACTTCTGCAGACAAAACTCAAAAAAATTGAAAGATGAAAAATCAAAGCCTCCGAAGAAAGACGGATAGACAAGCATGACCATTTTAGAAGTTCTTTCTCAACCACTTAATAAAACTTAGGAATAAAATTTGAAAATTTAGTTACACTATAGTAGTCTTAATTGCCAATCAAAATTCATGTAAAAAGACATACAAATGGTTGGTGGGGGTTCCAGGATGACCTTTCTTTGGATACGGTTGGTATAAAATTATTTTTTCTGGTATTTCCAACCAGCATTTTTTCATTGTTTG
>JAQFYC010007422.1:0-10504 GCA_034694165.1 Tomocerus mixtus
ATTGCTCAATGAGTTCCATTTAGAAATCAATGAATATATGGGGCTTTTGGCGAAAAGTGCTGTATTATGTGGGATAATTGGGAAATTATTTGAGTGTCCTTGAAGATTGGGGTCATACATCGGGCATATAAAGAGGATGATTTTTTCAAAAATAAATCTTCCTATCATACATAGAAAAGTAAAAAGTGAGAAATAAATTCCAGACTTATGGAACTGTGTGTATATAGTGTCCACTTGAATGTCTAGCCTGTTTAGTTGTGATTTTGCATTAGTACTTCTATAGCACTTCAGTTTAATGATGTAAGTACCTGCCACACATAGAATATTTAGGTCCAATAAAGTCAACATTTTTTCTCCTCATTGATAAATATCTTCTTATCAACATGAACCTATCCAGTTCAATCCGCATTTCTGCAGGATTATTATTAGTGTGAGGACAGGAAACGCAATTAGTTTGTTGAACCAGATGGGAGATGAATTGGGACAGGATAATCATATTATTTGGAGAAGGTGAAAGTATTTAGACTCTATAAAAGTAAATTGGAATATTATTCGTAACACTAATAGCCTCCAGTTAGGATAAATATCAACCAATAAAATACAATTAATAATAATAATGTTATGATCATTTGGTTCACGCTTCACCGAGATATTCCTTATTAACACTATCATTTGTATTATTACTTTTGCCAATTTCCGCTGAGGATTAATACTACTCACTACCTACTCACAATTAAAACTCAGTTTGTGATGCGAGATGGTAAATGAGACAATTAAGTAGAAATTAGTAAATGCACTTTCACATGTCAGCAACAGAACACAACGTGTCTAAATCGTAAAACGTGGCATAGTGGGATTTATATTGATCCTGTCACGTTATTGAACTACCTAATATACACATTCCGATTTAATATTTCATTTACAGATATAATACTAAATATGATGCATGTAACAGCAATGTATTTCATTTAACATAAACTGCCTGTATGTAATTCCATAAAAACATTCTTTTTATAACCGTGTTTTGTGTATCTCAAGCTTAAAATGCATATTTTTACAAAACAAATAGTTAGTAGTATGAACTTCTTATTCTTGTGACAATCCCATAACATTGTCAATCAATTGTGAGCTAGATTCCAGAATTTATTACTTATTATTATCCTTACCCGTGTATCAAAGTGAGGAAACGGAGGGCATGGTAAGCTGCTTAAACTCCCTGCTGGAGTTTTTGGCCAACAGAGCACTGAATCCCAAATGGTGGGGCAAAATCCTAGAAGCAAAAAAGAAATCATTCTATTTTAAAAAATCCACTCTAAATATATTTTTTGTTAAAAAGCTAAAGGTACTACATCTCATGTAACACGCAATTGAAATTATACGGATATGCTTAAACTCGATTGCATTATTGTAATGAATTTACCTGGTGTGTCTCCTTCAATGTGTGCAGTTCTCAGACATTTATCTCTTAGTAGCTCAGAATGCGACTGAGGGGTGCTAATTGTAGTGAGAACATCTGGAATAATTGCTGAATGTGAATATGTAAGATTTACGACCTCCATTGATTAGGAGATAGCGGAAGAGTATTTCCTTAGTGTCTTTAGTCTTCTGGATAAAATTCCTGGAAATAATGCAAAACATTATTATTCAAATTGCCAAGATAGTTGAAAATTACATTATGTCACGAAGCAAAGTGAAATTTTAGAGATCTCCCATTTACTGTATTATACAATCTTTCTTGTTCTAGTCTAAAAAATATTCCAGCTAAAATCATTCCTTCCCTAAAGAAATTTGTAGACATTCAGACATATTGTAGTAAGTAAATTTACATTAATAATGGTCTTCAGAACATGTTTAACTAAATTAAGCAGTTTATGTACTGCATATTGCATATACACCGTAAGCAGAACTCACAAACCCGTAAAGCATTTTAAAAATAATTGCATCCGGGAGCTTTTGCTTGAATAAGCAGAACCGTGCCAAATTAAGCATGCAAAATGGAAAATAATGTAGATCTAAAATCTGAATCTAAGTAGAGAAGAAGACAAGACTTGGAATTCATAACAAGATTTAACTCTCAATCCCTGTCGCATGTCGGAATGATCCATATCCATACGTTTCTCCATATGTCTGCTTCTGCTTTCACTTTTTTCACTTTCCCACAACCTGACATAAACATAACACAACACAGCATAACATAACAAAGAGAAATCCGGGCCAGCCAGCCAGCCAGAGCCAGACACAAACACCCAAAACGACAGAGACTGAAAACTGGAAGGGGATGTCAATATGAAGGCAGGAAAACGAAGAACTATTTTGGAGAGAAGAGACGGAGTCTCCAGACTAAAAGCTCTTTTAATGTTTAACATGGAATTTACATTTCCATATTTCCAGATATGTCCATAGGAAACCATAAATACATTAGACTACATATTATACAATACAATTCAAGAAGTTTATCAGTGTATGCTACATAGCGCTCGCACAATCCCACAATCCAATTCTACTTTCGTTATTCAGTCACTGAATTTATACTAATCAAATCAACTAAAATGTAGTACAGTAGAAATACAAGAATAGCTTTTAGATAGAGAACATTTTAACTCTCCGACAGCTACATGACTGCATTAGGTTCCAGAGCTAGCACACTGATTGTGAGCTTAACACTTCATTTCCCTAACACCCATGGTTCTCTAAGTTTCCCTTCCTTCACACATTCGCATGAGAAAAACTTCTGTTTGAAGTTTAAACATTTTATAGCAACGAATATTGATTGTTGAGTAATGGCACAATATTTCCGTACCTCATCCCATAGGAAACACTAGCAAATATTTCCAGAACATGGGATGCAATGCAGATGCAGATTGTAGCATAAAGGTTATTACATTAATAGGAAACTATAATAATCCTAAAACAGCAGGGTCCTTGTAGAACACATGTTGAATGTTTCCATGTCCTCCCCTCTATAATTAAAGTATTGTGAAGGCAATTAAATTATTCTCGACGAATGTAAGTATGTGTATGCATGTTTATCAAGCACATGGTGCCAAAAACCATTGCAAGGCAAAGGCTGATGCATGATGCATGCTACATACCCTGTCTAGCCGGCAGATTTCTCACATTTTACTTATATTGATACAATTTCAGAACCTACCTAAAGGAATAACACAGCTTGTTAACTTTTGTTAACCAATTGGTTTAACTTTAACCTTAATAAGTAACATTCCTGTAATGTCATTATGCTATTTTGACTCAACACTGCAGAATCATGGAAAATTAATTCAAAATCAATATCATGATCACGAAATATAAATGTATGCAATGTAAACCTGTGTAGGTTATTTAACACTTTAACTTCTCCTGGGCATATTAACTAGCTAAGAAACCAGGAACAGGAAGTAAATTACCCACGACTACGTAGTTAGTGCTTTAACCTTCTGTTTTTAAGACGTTTTACTTGTGAGGGTAATGAAAGTAAAGTTTATATAGCTTCCGGTTGTAAGAAAATGAAAGCTCATGTTGATATTTAATGGAACACGAGTTGACCTGCTGATATTGCATATCTTTTAATGTCAAACAATTCCAGATAATTCTTTATTGCATTTGTTCAAACAAGGAAAACCCAAAACCACATTTAATTGAAGGGTAATAACTGTAATATGCTACAAGAGCGTATAAGTACACAGTACGGGTAAAGCATTTACGTTATAAAGGTCTGCACATGGTAAGGACGGAGAAAGCGAAAGAAATGTGCATCCACGCGAGAGAAAGCAATAATACAGTAAAATATATATCAAGATATATAAATCATATTGTTCACAATTGTGTAGATCAAATTATATTTATCCATACATGTGCTCTGCACTATAAATGTAGGAGTTACTGTTAAGATTACTCTTTAGATAAGAATACACATATGCCGGGACAAAATGTGGTTAGCTTGACAAGCTTTATTTAATGTCAGGAAATATAGCGGGATATTGCGGCATGCTTTACATTTATTGTTGTAAATCCAAACCTTGAAATAGCCATGAAGGTAACAAACATAAAATATACTCTACATATACTATACGAAGACAGTGTCTGCAAAGTATATGTGGAAATAATAAAAGAAAGTTATATTGCCATATTATAACAACATGTCATGTTTACAGATGAGTTCCTCGAGCTCTGAATAAAATTAATGATCACTTTTTATAGCCATTACTAAATAAAATGCGATAGTTTAAGGCTATTTTACCTTGTAAGGTAAATACGTTTCATTTAGCCTGTAAGAGTAAGGTACTTAGTTTAAATGGGTAAACTCCTCACTGCTCAAGGGCAAGGTCTTTAAATCTGCATTGCCTTATAGTTATACCTTGCTTTTTCATGGTGAAAGACATTACTAGTAAAACTTAGGAAATATCTACGTAGTTATTTTAAGAACAAAGATACATGTAGGAAAGATATATGTGCATGCATTATTTTGTAGACGTAGTTTTCTTCAGATTCAATACCATAGGCCATAGGTAATTACTTTTTCCTAAATGTGCATCATCAGTGCATCGTATTGCTAAAAAACCTAAAAAAAGGTTGCAAGCAAGGCATACGAGCTAAAGAATTTTTTGTTCTAGTTTTACGTGTCTTTTCGCTTCACTTCTTCAAAAAGAACTGGTTTACTTGATAAAATATTATACACGCGAGTTTTTTTGGCATTTTCTTCAAGTTCAACTGTAAGATAACCTGAGACGCTCGATTTCACAGAAAATGTTTCTCAGTAAGCACGCAAAAGTATTTCTTTCCCCATCAGGTCAACTTACGCTAGGTAATATTGAGACTACGCACGTATTCACTGTAAGTAAATAAATACTCTTTTAGTAAGTGAAAGTATGCAATAGGATGCATTAGGAATTCGTAGGTATTTGTATTTTGAATGCTAGAGTGGGATATATTTGAGTATATATTATCTTATACACTTATAGTGTGGTACTTGATTCTACACGGGAGATAAGGTATTCACTTGAGTATATTAAGTGAAGGTAGAGTGCAGGATAATAGCTGTGAATATGTATCGTGCTTTGGTTGCTTTCGTTAGATCATCAATTGCAGCCACACTTGATTCAGGGTTTAGTTGAAAATGAAATGGATGGGCCCAAAGGGGATCATTTGTTTGCGAAACGGAACGCACAGTCTGCGTCTGAATGGAAGATGGATGATCTTAACTAAACTAAGCACAAACTTACAAGAACCTCTTCAGCCAAGCCAGGAAAAATATCTTAAGCTCAGATGAGACATTCTTTCAATGCAATACCCTTCCTCTTTCTTTTCTTATATCTGTACAGCTTACATTAAGAACGTATCATGCTCATTTATTCTCTTGTAACAAGTAACCATAAACCAAGAAACAAAATAAACTCACAGGAATCGCATCCCTGATCAGATCTCACTAGGTATAGAGAACTACAGATAAATTCCACTTCATAATATAGCACCTTTATTTTTCCATTGAAGGATTGAATGATATTTATCAACAGAAATAAATCAGTCATTCAGTCTCTTCACAAATTCCTACATTTATCACAAAAAAGTGAGAGTGAGGATTTTAATTTGATTTTCAGCACAGACACTGTATTCATTAATAGGCCCACCATATTGCTGCGCAGAGTTTCTTCCAAAGATTGTGTCCGTTCGATACAAATAACATAAATAGTTAAGCACGGATATTCTACCATTCCGAAAGAAATATTTTATGGATACCTCTACTGTAAACAGATCTATAAAAGATTCTTTTAACGTTTATTAAATAGTTGAGAAACCAGCAGTTGTCGATTCGGACGAAGAACTGATTAGTTTTTGAGCCAAATCGGAAATACTCTTAGAAGTACGTTCTCTATAAACACGTGGGGGTGGAAACTTCAACCATGTTTTAAAATGATTCTTGTCAAAAATTAAGACTGCGTTGCCAAACCAAAGTATGTAGGAAGGCTCAGAGGGGTACCTACAGTATATAAAACATATATCTGTGTATATGGTGCTACATATATGTAAACTAACCTACCACTATACTATACTTAAGGTTATGGACACGGAGTGAATAAATGATGAACATTCCAAAACAGAATAATTAAGTGTTCGTTGGTACATGCATTTAGGTACTTAAATGTCTGTGTGATGAGAGCAAGAAACGCATAGGCATACATTACACTGCATTCTGCATCTTCACCACTTTCACTTCCGTATTTGCATGTGCCAGTTAATTGAATCACTAATAGCCTTGCAACAGTCTACTGCGCACTTAATGGCAACTAACAGATTTTCATCTACGAAGAAATGAGACGCGGATTTGTATACACGTAACACAGCTGAGGATACCTTCATAGGAGTAAATACTATACCTACATATTTTGTACTCCACTTGACTTGACTTGACTTGACACTAATAAAAGACGAGCTTTTAGCAGCCATCCATTTCAAATGGTTATTTCTACGTATACAAATGACCACTTAGTTTTCCCCGGCGGAGGCTTCTGTCAGGAGAGAGCTATCCACATAAACGTAGCATCTATTGATGAAAAAAGGAAACCATAACTGTCTGCAACTACTTTACTTACTAACTGCTTAATGACAGAACGGATATGAAACCAAAGATTATTATAAATGCACAACATACATCCATGCTTTCACTAATTGCAAAAAGTTATGAAATATGTAATATGTACATGTAGGAGAAAGAGGCAACTTATACGGCAAGAAAGGTACACATTTTGTGTATCTACAAATACTACAGTAAGATTTTTATGTCGCGCAACACATTCTTTCTCCATGTAAACTTTCTCCATCATTGTATGAAGATTACTGTACGTGTGACTGACGTTCCAAATAGCTTTCATAATTGTTTGGGCTGATTCCTTTCGTTAACTATGCATTCTGGCGATTGTCCAAAATTAAAAATCACTTCAAATAAAAGAAAGAATCGAGCTATAGTTAAATTGTGTGCGCCTTTCTCAGAGTATAGCTGTTCTCGTGAAATTTAACATAAAAATAAATATCCCGAGACAGGTGGATATGTAAGTCAGTCATGCCACGCGCTTATACCCGGGTCAAAAAGACTGATTCTGTTAACTATCAGCGAGGATCAGGAAGACCTGTTGGTGTTGCAACTGAAAAATCGAAATGCAAGCAGTGAAAGTCTATATTGTGGAGAAATGGGGGTTGCGCGAATAAAAAATCTTACTGTATATTTGCTTCATTGTACCAGTTGTACCTCTATTTTGCTTACTTATTAAGTAATTAATAAACCATTGCAAAACGAGTGCAACAAAATTGTGAAACAGTAGCACTTATATATTAATACATTGAGGCACTATGAGACTCATTTGTAGGCCTATGATGTATTGAATCCTAAAAAGAGTATTCAAAAAGAACCGTTTATAAGTTATTGACGTTTTCGTTTGAATCTTATAGTGTCCCACCAAATTGGGGTGCTGTGAGACTGAGACACATGCACACTTTTTGTACTGATTATTTTTTGAACAATATTCAAAAAGGTTGAGCCGTTAACAATTATTAGCACTTTTAGTACCTCACCGCGCTTCAATTTTGGGATATGGTATACGGGCATATAACGTACATTCTTATCTAATTTAAAATTAAAATTTGACCTAGATCATTGACCCGTGAACCGGTTTATCCCAAATTTTAACTCGTCTGCACTTTGAACTTATCAATTTCCGAAAAAAAACCTTCAAAAATGTTGAACAGTTCAGAAACCATCGATGCCACGGCCGCACAGATTGACAGGCAGAGCGTTTCACATATATATAATATAATGTTGTTTCACAATACATCTGAAAACAGTCAGATATAAATCGTTTGCTTCATTAGAGAAACTTATTTCTCCATCATTAAAGGAAAGATATTTTGTTTCCCTTTTTCTTGTATCACCATGTCGCAAAGCATGTTTTCAGCAAGAAATAGATTAATCCCCTCCATTAATACCGAGTAATAACTCTACTACGTATAATGTATACTATTAAGAGCAAACTATTGGTAATGTAGAGATAAATGTAAAGTTTTGGTTTAATGATGAAGTAAATTGCGTGTAATAATTCAATGATAATGATGGAAAGAAATCCCTAGAGTAGTGTCCACGTGACCTGGCATTTTATCAAGTAATTGCCAATTAGGTATAATAAGTAGGCAGGAAAGATAAGTATAGGTAAAATCTTTTGATTCCAGGAATATTTACATAAATCACTATTACACTAACATTACAGTATAGTAGTGTGCTATTATTAAAACTAAATAAACAGAAATCCACAATCTCAATACCAGATAAACAAAAACAATAATGGTAATAAAATACAAATGTATTTACAGTCTTAGTTTAGGTATACGATTTTTCTTTAAGCTGAATATATAATTTCAATTACTATTATAGTGTTCCCTATTCCCGTTTTTGATGTTTTTGATTTACAAAATTTACCTATTATTACATCATTTGTAATTTGAATCTTATTTACTAAATTAATAATAATGAAAAACAAAATAAAAACGATTTGACATTTTCAAAGCATTATTTTCCAAGAGAGAAAATAAACTTACATTTCAGTTTTTCATCTGATACGATTTATTAGATATCTACTTATGTGGTTTCTCGACTTCTTTTTCCCACAATTCTATTGTCGTCAGTCGAAGAAAGGAAATGACTGAATTTACGTAAACAAATTTTCTTTAACGTCCTTTTGTCTCTCTTTCTATACTTATGCATCATATACTTAGACATTGCATGACTTTCTTAAGCCATAAATGTACGAGTTATTATTATTTTATTTTTATTCCGTAACTCAAATTCTGGGTTAGGCACTGCTTGCCTGACTTTTCGGCTTAAAAGCTGATTCTCAGTATACATTGACTTTTGACAGATACTATATTTGTTAATATTTACTATACAAGACGAAGATATCACTTTCCTAATTGGGATAATAATGGAAATGGAATACTCCTTTTCAAGGCTTCCCTTAGATAAACATTTTTAAGACGGAATTGGCGAATCTTGTGTATGCGCGATAAATGTTGGGATATTTTAAAAATAATATACTGATACATATATAGTGCGAGAAGCTCAGAAGAATGTATAGGAGAAAATAATGTGCGCTTTCTCTTCACTCCTCGCTTATCTGTGTCATACTGGTTTGTATTGTATCATCACTAAAAATGTTCAAACAGATCAATAAAGTGTAATATTGGAGAATGTCAATGTACTGATCTAAAATATTGTTGAAGAGAAAATAGAAATGTTTTCCCTTAATATTTAATATTAGACTTTTATGCTACAAGTGGCTTATACCGTAGTAGAAGACGGCTATAGACATAAGACGATAAATATTAGTATTAGTATTACATTGTATCCAGTATTAAATATAACAGTTAGTTTATGATGTATTTTCATAAAACAGCCGAAAGTGTTTACTTGTAAATATTTGCCCACTACACAAAGACTCTTTGTGTCATGTCAGTCAAGTCTGGACTACAGAAGGATGTCGGTCCCACCTAATTTCATTTCCTGTCAAATCCAGACTTGAGGATTTTCTTAGTAGTCAGTCTTATTGCTAACAACAAAGTTTAGCCCTTAAGAGAGCAATTGGGTTTCCAACTTCCTCTAGAAATATTTTCTGTTCCTTCTTGTACAAAGTTTACTAAATCTGCTAACTTGTTTTTCATTTTAGTACTTGTATAATATTACAAAGGCACTATCTTGCTTACTTATTTAGTGTTACGAGCTATGCATTAATTTATCTCAATAACCCATTAGTACTTTGTGTAATATTAGTTTTCAACGAAATGAAAGACGCAGCATGCAGCCCACGTAAATGTAACAGTAAAGTAGCTTTGGAATGAATGAAAGGTGAGAAATAGACGGACGTCACTGAGCAATCAAACTCGTTAGCGAAAATAAGCGATGTTTCGTCATTTCCAGAGCCATTGAGCATTATATACTAGCAGAAGATAAAGATTAGTAGAGAAGGTGAGCTTAGGTGACGAAAAGAGTCAGCTCAGGTCTGAACTCCCCTATTATCAACATCAAGTATAAATCCCTTTCCTCCTCTTTGCACATATACAGGGATAATGACTTTTCTAGTTAAAAATACAAATAGTACCTCTACTCTTTGTATCTAGGAGTAAAAATCCAATTACTTGAGAATTCTAGCTTAACGGGGAGTAATATGTAAGCTTGTTGTTTAGCCTTCTTATTTTGTCTGATCTGAGTCTGAGGTGACTTGTTTGCAGCTTCTGTAGCCTGACGTTAGTAGAAGGAAAGGAAGACAACCTCCCATTTGTTGTGCTAATTTAATAGGGGCGTAGAGGAACACTGCATTACATTTTAAGGTCTATAGGAGATCCTTCTTTATTTCCTCCCGACTAATAAATAAAACATAGCAAATCTGTGAGTAAAAAAGTAGCGGAAGTGAACAGGTGCAAACAGTTAACAGTTTAACAGTGAACAGGTCCGTTTTTGGTCAAATCT
>JAQFYC010007423.1:0-10502 GCA_034694165.1 Tomocerus mixtus
AATATTCATTCAAGAAATTGGTTTTCCACTTTTACTCTTTAACATGAATTAAAAAATATTTGCCTTATTATGTATCATGTTAGAATTAGGTTATTTCTTACCCGTTGTACGATCAAATGTTGCATCACTGTGAAATCCTCCAATTATATAAAGTTGATCTTGTACCACAGTAATTCCTGCATGATATCTTGGTGTCGGCACCTCACTGATGACTGTCCATCGCTCCTTTACAATGTCATATTCGTCTATTGTAGTTACCAGGAAACGATTACCAGTTGCTTCATCTTCGCACCAACCTCCGACAACGAATAGTTTATCTTTGTATACAACCATAGCATGGTCTGCTCTAGGAGTGAGCATAGGACTTTTCACTTCCCATTCTTTAAGTCTCGTATTATAACATAGTAAAGAGTTACTGACTAGATCTTGCTCCAAACCACCTATTAAATAATTTATTACTCTTAGAATGTTGACCCAAATATATTAGATAAGTATTTTGCTTATGAAGTAGTATTATAATTCGATGATTCGTACCAGAAATATATAGCAGATGATTCCATGGAGCTCCAGCATGTTGTGTTCTTGAAGCCGCCAAAGGTGCAATTGGTGTCCATGTATCTATCGAGCATTCCAAAAAAATATTACAATGGATTTTTCAATCAATTTACAAAGAAATTCAAACAAGAATTGGTAAATTTAAAATACCTGCTAAAGGATCGTAACATTCGCAGGCACAAGCTTCATCACTAACTACTTCTTCAACATTTTCACTAGCTCCGCCAACAGCGTACAACTTATCTTCTACTACGTTTAATGTAAATCGACAACGTTCCAAAAGCATTGGTGCCATAGTGGTCCACTTTGTAAATCGTGGACTATAACAGAATCCAAAGGGATGGATATTTTCCTGAAAGAGAAGGCATAATTAGTGACCACTCGTAAAGAACATTTTTTTGAGAATCAATATCTTCATGAATGTTGAAATAAAAATTTACTTGAAGGCATTGGTTAAAACATCCACCGACTACATAGAGTTGGTTATTTAGAACAGCCATCCCAAAATTGCATTGCTCCACATGTGGAATGGTCGTCAAACGCTTCCATCGACCGACACTTGGAAGAAAATAAGTGACTTCATTTGTAACACCGGCAAGGCCAAATCCACCTATTTTGATAATTGCCAATTCCATTCCTCTAGAGTTGACTAGACTAGAAGTATGCTTTTTCATTTGCTGGAAGTGAGACTGGTCGACAAGCATTTGAGAGACAATAAGTTTGTAAAGAGAATGGGACTGAGCACTGACACATTGAAGAATGGAAAAATCCCATAGCTGTGTTAAAACTTTTGGTGGTATTTCCTAAAATTAAAAATAAGAATGTTACGTTGTTTTTTTAAACCAACTACTAAGCAAAAATTATCTAAAAATGAGGGAATTATTACCTGAAATTGAATTTTATTTAACAACGATGCTGCGTAAGGAATTCGATCCGTATTAAATTCCACCCATTGTAAAACGATATGAAGGACATCCGATTCAGTACAGTCTACAGGATAATCGCATTTCAAAAGATGTTCTAACTGTGTTGCAGATAATCTTTGGAAATCCGTCGTTTGTGAAAATTCCATTATGTGTTCACAAATAAAACGATAAACGAATTTCTTTAGCGAGTGCAATGAGTATGTTTCCGCCAGTGTAACAATGTCAACACAATTGTCTAAATCCAACTGCGTCTATGAACATAAAGTAAAAAATTCATGTTGGGTAACTAGTTACAAAATTCTAAAGTTAATTGTTAATTATGACAAAAAGTTTTTGAAAAACAGTAAGTTACCTGTAGGTAGCTAGAACATGCCTCCACCACTGTAACAACTTGAACATGGCTTGCTGCTGATAAAACGTCTTGAATATTTGAAAGATTGAGTGCTAATCGAGATGTATAAGCATAGTCGAGTAGGAATCTCATCCCCTTAGCAGAAACACCTTCCAATGTAATGTCTTTTTGACGACTCTCTCTCACTTCCGTAGTAAACATGGCACGAAAATAATCCGAACAAGATGCCAGAACGACTCGATGCGCCTATAAATTAAAAAACGAATATTTATTTTAATGTAGTACTAAATAACAAGTATCACATAGTATATCACGATTGTTACAAAATAATTTTACTTACTTCGAAAGCTTGACCTCCTGCCGTTAATGTTACATCGACTAGTAGACTTTTATTTCTCAATGCATTTAGGCCATTCAGGAGAATCGCTGTGTGAGACGGCGACTCAAACTGAACAGCATGATTAGTTGATACAGTAGAGAGTTCATCCATGTCTCCAAATGCCATTTTGTCCGTGCAAGGTAAATGCAGCTAATGTGACACAACACCGTATACTTGTACGTGTACAGTTTCAATCTTAAATGCAATTTCCACAGGTTACAAGTTCATTAAATCCAAGAAGAGTAATTATCTCATGCTGCCAAATATGTAGCAGCTAATCAGTTTCACTTAAGCCCACATTTGACTCAATTTAAGCTCCAGTCTCAATCAGGACGATGAAGAGTCTGTAAAACATAAAAATGCACACTTCACTTAAAATTAGCCAGTTTAAACAACAATTTCAATTTTAGTAGTTCACAAAGCAAGTATCGCTAGGTAACTTTGAAGCTAAGTTTGACTTACTGGGATTTAAATTAGAAACTGAAAACTATAAATAATGCAACACAATGCCGTGGACGTGTATTCCATAAAACAATAACACTGACAATAAGTATCTGCAAGAAAATGAGAAACTACTAAAGCAAGAAAGTTAGTTCCACTTCGATTCAATCAAAGTGAACTTATTATGGGTTTACGTTTATGAGACACATTTCAAGTTGAACATAAAGCGTGCGAAATAGTAAGTTGGTAAGTAGCCAAACAACACTTCTCTGTGATTGTGTGCTATATGCACAAAGGTAGTCAGTGAGTTCTTTCTAGTAAATAGTGTACAATTGCAGTGTAAAATGTACAAGTAAGTGAGGAGGTAATATTTTTGTGTGTAGTACAACTACAGACAATCACAATACAAAATGCACAATCACACACAACGTAGATACATACGAGTACAGACATACATACTAAACTACTAACTACCTACTATGTAAAATTCTATGCTCTATCTAAACATTATGAAAAAAGAAAAGAGATCAAATGATACATCCTGACCTACTTTTATTCACACACAGCAAGTCTGCTTACGTGATTGTAAAGTTTGCATTGAGTAGACCAGATACAGCTACATACGTACAGTGCCTTACTATTCTTACGATAGTGAATGAAGGTGGATGTGGATGGGCTGAACTGAAGAACACTACTTTATGCCTTTAGGTAAGGTAAAGTAAATAAGTCTGTACAAGTATGTTAGCTAAATGTTGCTGTAAGTATTACAATCACTTACTTATAACACCACAAACTACTGTGGAAAAATGTTAAGGAACGATACTCGTCTATCGTGTAGTACAAACTACATACAGACTCTACATCAATAAAATTGCCATATAGATAGAGTAGAAGACGAGGAAAACAAAACAAGGAATATAATAATGTCAGTAATAAATTCATTATACATGTAAATATTGTTGATAAGCAATATCTTTGAATTTAAATGTACATTTGTGCTGTTCTGCTCTGCCTTGTCTTGTCATGCTATGTGACAATTAAATACAGAAACACAAACCTTATCTTCATACAATTACAATGAAGGAAGGCAACTATCTCCGGAATAATAAATTCTCTAATGGTCATGTGAGATTCTAGATCTCCTCATTAATGTTCTAAAAGTTAAGAGTAAGACAAACTATCAACTATCCTCACCACATAAAAACTATTATTGCATTATTGGGTTATTTATGTGTAAATGCACACAAAAACGCAACTTGTTAATTTTTGGGTTTTCAGCAACCTAATTAAATTACAAAATATGTAATTCAATCTTAATCTCTACCGAGAGTAGGTTAGCTAGACATACATATACATAGGTAAAGAACAAGTGAGCTAACAAAAGATACCGTCCGTGGAAGAGATTATGTTGTAATACGAATTACAGTGTATCTAAGCATAGAGCTTAATGCTTAATCTTTAATTTATGTATAAGCACGTAAGTAAATTGCATTATACACATACGTAAGTAGGTAGATAGGTTAAATAACCACTAATCTTAAGCATTGTAAGATTATTTTGTAATACAGTCCGAATTTTTTACATCAAATCATCAAACTATTATTAATAAGTAATTAAACATGTGCGTATTCGATTATTGTACTTTAACGATACAAACACAATACAATGATGTAAAATTAATTGCATTACAAAAGAATAACAATCGAATCGTTGAAAAATAATGTAAAAGTGTAACTATCATTAGTCCGTGTATGGATTCAGTATCTATCTATACTACACTACATACACATACATATACATACATACATACACAAACCAAACGAAACTTCCTGAGGCGGTGCAACCTCCTTGCACTTGCTTGGCTGATTGTTGCATATGAAGAAATGAGTTCATTGTTCCTCTACATAGGTAGAACCAAAAGCAAACCAGAGAAAGACAATGAACGACTCGTTCCGTAAATATTATTTATTATTATGTATGCCAAATTACATTACGTTTTACGTTCACCCACCTGTACACACCAAGAAGGCGAATCTAGGAAAGTAAATCCATGCCATGCTTACATATGTGCATGTATAATATGAATAATATGAAACGCAAACGTGATGTGTTATTATGATAACCACAATAACCAGGTAGTAGGAGTACTAAGCTGTACTACATAATCAACATAGAATTATAAAAACCTAAATATTAATTTATGCTGAGATCTGCTATATTTTAATATGATTTATTATCTGTCCTAAATTATGGACTACATCATTTAAATATGAAACAAAGTAGGACGATTAATATTAATATAATATTATGCTATATAGCCCACCAAACATAATACGGCTTAGGGTTAAAAGGCAGTGAATACGAGTGGTGAGGAAATAAATCAAAGTATACAACTTTTCAATTAGCTATTCTCTCTCGGCTGTTAAAAATAAAGATAAGCTTAAAATTGTATCCCCAAATAATAACCACATCACCATGAACATAACATATCTGGTGCTACGAGCTTTAAATTGTAATACATACATAAGGCAAGAAAAAGGTACAACCACAGATAAGATAAGGTGTATATAAGTGCGTAAAGGAAATCATACGGAGTAAACCTTATTTACGCCATTTTAAGATCATAGGCACTGGCAATAGTTATTTTACTCATAAAGGTAAAGTCATTTGAATCTAACATTCCCGATAAAATCATGTAACTTAATACTTAGTGTACACATTAAAACATATTTAAAACAAGATGCGATGAAATCGAAAAAAAAGAGTAGCAACATACACGTATAAATAAAATACATTGACAATGTTGTGTAATAAATGTTGTACATTGTAAATACTCACATGTAAATACATGTATTGGTAGTATAAACAAACAAATTATCTATATTAAACCGAGTAGTATCTATTATCTGTAATGAAGTACGTATTTCATAATATCATAATAGGACATTTACAAGCAATAAAAATTGTACTGCAAGTTAATCAGCTTTTGACCAAATCTAAAAGAAAGAAATTACACTAGGACTATTGGACTATACCGTGGCTGTGACCCATGCATCTGAACCTATTTTTGTCCACCACGATACGAATAACTTTTATTTTATGCTGAACAACATTACAACAACTAAAATGAGGCAAACTCGTCCGTTATTTTGTAAATGGATAACGTTGATAATGTGTCAGTTTTGTCAGCTGAAACTCTTATGCATACACGAACCCCGCATTTGGAAAAATCATAACACAAATACTAACAAAGCAGCTAAGACAAAGAAAACAAATGCATTCCCAGATTTTGTGAAATGACATTTATCATAAGTAACCTTTACTTTAGACGATGGATGTTAAATACTTAATTTGAGCTTTATAAAAAATCATTCATTAAAAATTAAACATTTACTCACCTCACCTATGACATCTGATCACAAGAAGGTAGAATTTGCATTTTTGTGCATGTGCATTTTACGAATGTTCCTCGAACCCGAACAAATCTTGGCTAATTCGTCTTCCGCTTCGACCACAGCAAATAGGTAATTTAGGATATGTAGCTAGTTTTCTTTTAACATGTAGCACGACGACGACCTGTAGAAAATTCAAATTTCATTTTTGGAGTTACAAAATAAAGTAATATATTTTATAAGTAAATTATTATGAATTAATTTTGAAAAAGTAAATAACTTACCAATTTTGCCCGATTAGCAATAATACATAAATATCAATCCATTTGAACTTTTTCGCCACCTTTATCCAAAACACTAAGCCATATGATTTGTAGGCGCTGAATATTAAACTTAGCTGGAAATAAATATTCCCCGTTGCGGTTTCGGCGAATTTATTTATTGTCCTGCAGCTGAAAGTTCAATAGTTGGAAGTGTAAAACGTGTAAAACTAAATGAAAACCGGAAACCCCCGTGCCCCTGAAAGGGTCATATTCTAAAGTCAAAATAAATACGTTATCCCAGATAACGTCTGAATTTCTAACTTAAATACAATCGGTATAGTGGCGTCTGGCGTGTATGCAACCATTCTCTCTCAATGTATTTCTCAGTGATATCTGTTTGCTCTTTCAATTTTTGTTTGTCTAGGTCATTTAAAATAACATAACTCCATTTTAAATTTACATTTCAGATTCAGATACACCGATAAGAATATTTGAAGATGCGGTTAACTTTAACTCTCGCGTTTCCACAACGCATGAAACGTTTGGTAAGTGCTTCTTTCCAAAGATGGAGAAAGCAAAAAATTTGGGAAAGGGGGACTGCCGACAAACTCCGTAAAGAAGGGATTCCCGTTTACGAGGCAAATGAATTTCTTCGGTCTCATAAAGATAACCCACTTTTTATTGACTATGATGCTATGTAAGTTACTATTCAAAGGTTTTGTTTAATTTTTCACATGAGTGTATCATTTTGATATATAAAATCTACATTTTCACAGACCTGAAGCCAAACCAAATTTTCCTACACCTCACAAACTGGATAGAAACCATCCGAATTGGCATGATACTCCGTGTAGAATTTTTGATGACTCCAGTTTCCCCATCGAGGGAGTGCGACAAGCACAGGTTTTTACTAATTCTGTACAAATCAAAAAGGGACTACCAGATTCTATTATGGATTTCGGATTCTCTACAAAACTGGAGAACCAAGATGATCGAGTTCTGAGGTAATTTTTAGAAGTGGAAATAAGTTAAATCATTATATTTACATTAAAGTACATATTACTTATAAAATTGAATTTAAACTACGAGTTGTTATTTGTTGCTTCTTTTCAGAATAATAAAACAAGCATATCTGTGGGACTCCCATTTAGAGAAGCTTCCTAGGTTGAGAAATCTAGATATCGAAGCTTATAATTATAGAAGAAAGTATGGAATACCCCTAGCAAGATCGAAGTAAGAATTAGAAATAATTTACATTTTGTGACTCTAGGCACAAGATATACTGTCTGTAGCCCATTAGAAACAATCCAACCAAATTGAAACTTGGAACATATTATTCAAAATATGTGTACAATGAGCCTAAATTGTCTTTTTCTAGTGAAATCCTGGTCAGAAAGCTAGTGCAAATGATAGAGACTGCTTTAAGTACGGGCTCTGATAGAATTATTGCTGGTAAACACCAATTTCGCGTGAATATGAAAAGGCATGATTCTTTGGTCCAGTTTAATCTATCTCCGATACTAACTATGTTCTCCAAAAGAGAAAATGCTCATTTCGTGGACAAAAGCGAACTTCCTAGTATAGCTGATATGGAATTACCCAGTATTGAACCTTTCCTATCCACGGCAAATATAGAGGACAACAATATCTATGAAACTACAGACCATTTTTGTAATTATTACTTTTACAATTATGAACCCTATTATTACTAGCTCGTGTATCAGTTTCTATATTTATGTTTTCGTATTTCAGCATTTCAGAAAAATAACCCATTTCCTTCTATTCATACAATATTTTTCTCACATCATATTCCTGGATCACACACCCATATACATCCACGGTGGAACGACGACCGATTCAACGGTACAACGGCCATGTACGCCTTTGCAACTTCGTTACTGATGGCACGACAAAAATACGGAGTAAGTTTTCATTTGATATTAAAAACCTTTTGCTTAGATATAATTTAATAGTTTCGTATAAAATTTAATTTTTTAAATAGGCAGATGTCAAGTCTATCGAGGAGCCTATAACTACACAACTAGTTCATTTTACCGGTCAACAGTTCCAGTTTGCAGTATTTCAACTAAATACACTAGATGTGGAACATCAAAATGGATCTCGCGTAAAGAACATTTTATGGCTAACCGAAAAAATACCTATGTTTAGCCTTTGCCGATACAAATGGGGTAAAGAGATTTTGGAAGACTACAATCCTGATGTTTTCAAAATTTTGCTTGGTATGTGCGGATCTAATTTGTAAAATAGAATTTTAATTCTATGTAGTATACCATATTAAGTGTTCTTAACTTTTCCTATTCAATAAAATATGAAATTAAGCTCCTCATGGTCTCACCCAATTATCAAAATCATTTAAAACATTTATTGGAAACAACTAGTTCTTTTTCTTCGTTTATTATTATAAAAATTACAAAAGTAATAGATATTACTGACAAATGCATCCAAACATTGGTATTAATACACAGCAGCCGACGAAACCTGTTAGAATTGTGATAAAAGTCCATGCTCCGGAAATATGAATGAATTTTTTTCCGCTTTGCCCAGCTAAATAGGAAAGAAAAAAATAAGATTTGTTTTCGATAATTTATTATCAATATTTCGACTATTACTATCGTATCAATTCTAGCTGTTTCTAGTAAAAATTTAAAACCTTCGACAACAGAGTAAAACGACGTAAATAAATGAAATAGCCACATCAGGGTAACAGAAACAGCCATTGCATGAACAGCAAAAGTATTTTTGCGACTGATGCAAATTCCAATGATAGGGCAGTGATGATCAAAGTTTGCTATTAATAAAGAGGACAGTAGTGGTTATAATATTTCTAATAAAACGTTTATAAGTCTGTTGAAGTCCTACCAATGCAGCAGTCACAAGTTGAACAGTGGCGAGACAAAAGGGGGCGAAATCCGTGGCACCTATTAAAAGCAAATTGTTATATTTAGTTAAGAACGGTGCATCTTCACCAAATGTCATGCTGTCTCTTACTTTTGTCAAATACATTTTATTTGATCTGAAAATTTCATTTTACATTTACATTTTACAATATGCATGCTGTATGGTTTCCCCATTTTCATCTTGATATTGCTTATGCTTAGTGAAAAGTGCGGTCATTCCCTCTTTTCCTAAAATTCAGATAATTTTACTAGGTAAGGTAATGCGTACCGTCATACAATACCTCCGCAATAAATTGAAAAAGTGTATCTTTATCTCTGCATTTTGAGCAAATTCATTTTAGAGATGTGTATACAAAATCAAGTTTTACTAACTTTCCTCTACTGCGTTACTCAAGGCTTCTTCATAAGAAGGTTTTATAAACGCCCCTGGATTTCCCAGTGTCACTAACGCACACAATAATATCGATATGACAGCCAATGAAACACCAACGATTGTTAACAGTGTGTTGTACTGCTCCTGTCTTGTAAAGGTGTTGTTATTAGAAAAGTAATTGGAAAACATAAATATATGATATGTATAGAAAATTGGAAAAAGCTCACATATGTATAATAATGTAACTAAAGTGTAAGTGAGAGTAGCAAAAGTACCAATTGTGGTAAGTGCTGATTAGTATTTAGTACTTACTCGCATAGAAATACAACAGTTACAACGATAATATAAACTTCCATTAGCCACCACCATGGGCGAATTGGATTAATGACAATTTTACCATGGCACAGAACTTTAAGATTTCCATAAGGATGCCAAGGCCTCAATTGACTTTTAATGGTCTCTAGTATACGGAGGTCAAAAGTATCACTATACTCACTGCTTGAACAATAAGAATCCATGGTTTTTAGAGGACTAACTAATTGTGCGACTCCTAATTGTAATTTATCGCAATGGACTATGGAATTTAGAATATGGTGAACCAAATAATAATGAAAATTGGGGGACCCAATTTATTACCCTTGTGGGTGGGAGTAATTGGGTCCCATGGATACCATGCTGACTGACTGGTGAATTTTTCAACCTCGAAGTCAACGGTCGCTAAGTGGACAATGAGTAAATGAGTATGTAATGCTTACTAAATACATCATTGGATTGTACATAGAAGACTTTTTTATTAACTCACAATTTAGTGATTCCGCTCTTGCAATCAATTTTTAGCCCGCCCGAGTGTGCGAGGCTGGCTTATGTAATCGCAATGTCTGTCCGTCCGTGCGTCCGTCCGTC
>JAQFYC010007424.1:0-10497 GCA_034694165.1 Tomocerus mixtus
CAAAAGGGTATTAACGGGCACTGATTCAGTTAAATACAATCAATAAGTTAGCGGTGGAATTTCACTTTTTAAGTTTTTAATTATGCAAATAAATAGCAAAAATGTTATGGCCATATTAATTTGTTTGTGATAAAATAACTTCACGGGCTGCATAAAGCGAGAACGTTTATTTTTTTAGTACCTACATTTACAGCATTTTAGAGTGGAAAATTATAATCGTTTTCCATGATTATACGATAAAAAATTAAATGTTTAAAGATTTATTTTGTATAAATATTTATTTTCTTTATCTTAACTAAAATTGTTATAAATGGAAGTGTAAAAAGTTTCAAAAGCAAAAAATTCTATTCGTGCCTTGACTGAGGTTAGACACAGAGGACGCATATTGATATTAAACTTGGCATAATTTTGTGTACTTAACTTTAATATATTTTAGTAAGATATCTTCCATTTCTCTCCTAATGTGTTTTTACATTTTAGGCCACCAGAAATCCCGATTTTGGATTTAGAAAATTCAATGTTTCAAATTGGAATGCATTATTGTGTTATATATCCCCGTCATGAAAATGTACAGAGATGTACACTTTAAATAAAGCAGCAAATTAATGTACCCATTGAAAAAATTTAATTTTGAAAATTTTGTAAAACGGTGGTCATTATTGTTGATTTTTTTATTCGAATGTGATAAAATGATATTACAAGGCTTCCGAGGATTGTTGAGGAGCTCCCAAAACTGAATTTCGAACTCAATTTGGACGCTTAGTTGGTAAATAAAGTTAGTGTGTTCCTGCGGCCGGTTTATTTCGATCTAACTATTTTGTATGGGAACAATTATATATTTCTTGACTTTCGTTACGCAGGCCAGGCCATTGATAAAACATACGAAGATTGAGTTTGAAAGGGTATATATATTATAATCATAACGCTGACTGAATACTAAAGTCGTTTAACGGTGGAAGCAACAAATTATAAAAATAAAAACAATGAACTATGGATTAGATATCTTAATTTAGTACTTACGTATATTTAATTATTTTTAAGGTAAAATAACTACAAGTTGGATCAACGGTTTAGAAATGTTTCTTCATACGGAAGAATTAAGTTATTTAGTTGGATGAGATGAAAATTAAAGCTACATTTAGTGTTTTTGGAGCTGTAAGTGATAAAACTACTTACAGCTTGAACATAATAAATAGAATCAGTGATATATACATTTCATATAAAAATGCCTACTAGGTACATACTCTAATACCTACTAATAATAAATACATTGGGCCTGTACACTATGGACAGTAATATAAATATAAAAATTGAACCGTTGTATTTCTACTGCCTTTACAAACTAAACCAGAGCAGATAATAATTTTTTACTGTTGCAGAAAATTTAGCAGTGATGAAATGCCGTAGTTTGGGACTGATATGTAATTAGTAATTTTTCAGTGTACCTATATTGATCAATCGTTCGATCAGTAAACCAATTGAGTAACTCACAAAAATTATAATGATTTCATGTGCACCATGCTAATTAGCAGTTATAGTATATCTCATTTGAACTTCTGAAAAGGATTGCTCAGGTGGCGGAGAATGAAATTGTGTGTAGTCGTTGCCTTCGGGATGGTTTTCTAAGTAAAGAACGGTTGGTTTGGCCAAATCATTGCTTAATATCCGATTGTCTGTAATATTAATGCTGTGCTCATCCTTCTGGGGCAACACGTACACAGTAGTTTGTTGTTGAAGGCCATTGCCCACTGTACTAACGATATTAGATTCTTTTTCCTCGCCAAGGAGAATATTATGCTTATATTTTATGTCAGGCGGTTGAATGAAAATGACATTCGGAGATTGAGATTGTGGATTTGTGTTGGAAGAGGAGCTGTCGCCAATGAAGTTCCTAGAAAATGGATCTTCACTACTACCATGTCGATAATAAAAAATACTGTGACAATCTTTTACTGTTGTACAATATTGAAGGAAAAGTCGGCTGATACTATTTCCTTCTATTAATGACGATAATGGATGGATTGGTTGACCGACTGCACTGACTACGATCACAAAAATGGAGACCTAAATATAACAATAAAGTAAATATTTGAATTCACATTTTTTTACCCAAATGACAAACTATTAACATTTTGCGATCCCATAAAAATTATAAATTCGCCTTTTAAGTTGACAAGTTATGCTAATTACACCTTTACGTATACATATTGTCCATACCTACTATATATACTTACTATGTACCAATATACTTTTATTTCATTATGGTTCAAACAATACATAAAATACAACACAAATGAATACTTATTTACTCACCAAAACGTAGTTTATCATGTTGGGCTGACAATTTTGAAGAGCACTGTGACATAACTAAAGTACTTCTCTCAAAGATTGATTTAAACTAAAGCCTTGGAAAATTCCTACTAAATCTAGTTCAAGTAAAGTTGGTAAATAGTACCATAATAATATTATGCACTCTTCATGCTTTGAAGTAACTCAGGTTCATTCTGCACCTTCTTCTAAGAAGGTAAACTAATTTAATGTTAGTTTTTGTTTAACACACTACTGCACTGTACAAGTAAATGCATAATTGCATACTGACGCTGCCAACTATGTATGAGTCTCATCAAAATTGAATATTAGTTGCAAAAAGCCATATTTATATGATAATGCAATTCATTGCCTAATGGTTATTAGTAAAGCACATCTCGACAATCTCGAGCATCAACATGCGTGTAATATTATGTCCTAGTACTAGAAAAATTATATAACTGCAATATGTATGAAACATTATTTAATCATTTAGAAAGAAGATTTAGAAACTGATGAGATTGGCTACATACACATACATAAGCACATATTATAAAACAATGATTAGAAATTAGCATAGCATAACCCAGGTATCAGAGTAAATAGGCCACCGTAAGTTATAATGTAATGTCTATTTCTACTAGATTTAAATACTACAGACTACAGGTTGAAATAAAGTAGACCACTTGCAATTAATTATATTTGGCAGACGAATTCGTTTGCTGGCAAGAAATGGGGAAGATTACGTAAGGTCGTGTGTTCTCATTTTAATACAGTGCAAGTGGAGTTGTTATCTTTTATGTAACACTGACTGGTCGTATGGGGATGAAGCATCTTATTATTATTTTATTCGTATGCAACTATCCAATCACAAATGTGAAGTACTAAATTGCAATAGTAATCAGACTGTGAATTAGAAAATGAGATTGAAAATAGAATTATTACAAATTGATTTAATTTCCCTACCTACTGAATCTATATAATTTAAAATCTATAGCCCTTAATCCCAATACTGAAAATACTGAAAGGAATTTATTACCTTATGTCAAGGTGGTTGCACTAACATATTAAAGTGATACTACACAAAGTCCAGTCAGTTACCAACTGAAGATGAGACAACTTCCAATCAAGAAAAGATAGCAAAGAATAAACATGATAAAATTTGTAGTGAGTAACCTTTTTACTTACTTTTATTATTTATGAGTTAAAATAATTTTTTCTAAGGAATTTATAATTTTTTAATTTTATTCAGATTTTGGCAAGTTGCATTGCTATTGCGAATGGCGGGGTTGGACTCTGGAATCCAGAAATAGAGAAGCGGGCATTGTTTCTATATAGGGAAATTTGTCTGCGGGGGGACAGAGGCTTTGTTGGAGAAACTTCCGTTTTCTGCAAAAAGTCAAATATTCCTTATGTTGTCATCAATCGAAATCATAGCATTTTTCTGAACAGTCCACCAACATCTTCCAAGCAAATTATATTTGTTCGGCCACAGTCTCACAAATATCAGCACACTGTATTCGTCAACGGAAAATCTGAACACAAGCATAATACGACCATTTACGTTGTACCGCAAACTGACCAACACTCAATTGATATTGTCGACAAAAGAAAAACCTTCATTGTTACTGAAAAGCCAAGTTTATTCTATTTAAACAGTGACCCCCATCGTTATTCTGTTGTCCTTGGTGTTGCGGAGACTAAAAACGACCCCGTAATTATTAAGAAACTCAACTTGGAAGCTGAACAACACGATTCCGAAATTATAGAGTCTAGTTTACCCACAGACACTGCAACATCCACCGAGAAAGTATTTCCAGATTTCTACATTCCACAGAAATTTTTGAAATTCGACCAACAAAGACGTGTAAACCGTCAAACTGGTACTGGGCTTGCGGATAAAAATAAGTCATCTTATATTATTTTATCCCGTTCCTATTCTTCTGCAAGGAAACAGGGAAAAGGATATACTTTAATTTAATAATTCTTTTTTACTTTGCAAAAAATACCGACGACCAGTATACAAATATTTTTTGTACAACCATTACTTAACGCTAGCTGAAGCAGCAATTTGCTATGTTATGCCTTTCATAGCCCAAATTGCGAATATACTGTTGTAGAAATAAAAATGTACTGCAAAAATAAACCACTGTAAAACATATTTTGCCAAATGGTTGAGCTAAATAGTGTCGCCAAAGTTTCAGTTTCGTTGATCTTAATAATTTAAACAGCATATTAGGGCCATTTAGTATTGAATTCTCATTAAATCTCCCAGTGCACCAGGTCTATGATAGTACATTGCATATCCATACATATTACTTTGGAGTCATGACTCTAACAGCTTTGCAATGAAGCCCCACTTGCTAAATGATGACATTTAAGAATTTCGTGGGCTTGGTCAGACCCCCCAGGGGTGTGGCCGACGTGGTCCGTTAATGAACTGATTCTGACTCCATATACGATCTGAGGACTTGGTGTAAGAAGTTTCAAGTGTCTCTATCCACTCTACAGTTATCACCTGGAATAGCAGGCGGACGGACAGACAGATAGAGCATCCATGCAAAGGTGTTTCGCAACTTAATAACGTTGTCTTCTCTTTCATTCATTTACCCATTTTCAATGGAAATGTTTCTAGAGCCATATCTCCGTGTATTCATGTATGCAGAATTTTACTAAAGTGCCATCATATAACATGTGGACCGTTTTGCCAATTTATAATTTGCATTTTTACATATGATTTATTTGATAATATATAAAATAATGTGATTAAACCATAAATTAGATTCTTATCCAAAATACGAGGGAGGGAACTCAATGAGTAAGGTAACAATATAGTTTGAGACGGCCAAGTAGTATTCGAAAAAATAGGAATATCTGATAGCTTTTAACAGTCCAACCCGAATTCCAAATGGAGATAGACTTGTAATAGTTTTTCTCGACAGGATATCCATTGAGTAAATTGTTTTGCGTTTAGAAATGTACTGGGAAGAATTTTTGTATATCTGACTGGCAACAATTAGGAAAACAGAGAAACAACACACGTCAGCATATGCAACCATTGGGTATAGCACAAATGTAGTCCAGGGTACAATACCATACAAACGAATTGTGGCAAATACGGGAACACACAGAAAACTTCCCATTGTACAAAAAAAGAAGGGGACAAATATAGGGATTACTATGCTTTCGTTGAAATACACACTTAAAATCTTAAGTCGCTTGAAATTCTTCAGCTGCATCCCGGATTTAAGGTCACTGAAAAGTAAAACATTATCAGCTCAGTTATATAAATACGTTCCTTATATAGGCATTATGTTATAACGATATTATGTGGAACGAATTTCAGAGCTTGGTTAAATACTCATTAATAAAGCCTGGCAACCAGAGCAAAAAAATGGATTATGGAATTCTAGTAAAGGAAAAAATTCCTATATGGAACAGATTTTAGGTCCTTTAAGAATATTTAACTGAAGGAATACAGTTCTGAAAAAATTACTAACTTTCAAAAATATTTACCTTACTATTCCCGTCCAATATGCAGCGGTCATGGCGTAGATTTGGAAAATTATACCCGATAGGTGAATTTTGTAAATCATGGCTAGTTTTGAAAAAAATTCAAACGGGAGAGCAATCACCAAAATATTTTCATTTAAGAATTGTTCGGGTAGCAATGATGTGATATAGCATGCATCTTTATACGAAATTGCAAACATTAGTGTTAAAATAATCGTCAAAAACATAACACTCATAATATAGAAAGCTGTCAGGATTGCAAGTATATATTGGGGTGACCATCTCACAATTGTCCACGTTTTCATTTCACCTAAAACAATTTTAATTAAATGAGGAGAAAGTTAACTCGCAGCTTCCGTGAAATAATTTTAATTTAAGAACTGTGTGAGACAGCTAAAAGAGCTTGAAATTTTAAATTACTCGAAATTGAGATAAATAAGGGAAGTAGAGAAAAGTTTACTTTCCAATATTCTGTCAAGAGTAACCATCTGTTTTGCAAAACTCCTCGTATCTTCCTTCTTTTTACATGTATTGTAATACATTAGAGCTGCCCAGAGATATGTCGAAGCAAAAAAAGCTAGCAATGACAGTTGTGAGTAACTTGTGGTCTCGTTGTCCAGTTCTTCGGAAATTCGATGGCACAAATAGACAAAGTAGAAGATGCACTGACCAAATGAAAATCTCCATATAAATCCATGAAAATGGTTTCGTTCGTCGAGCATTTCGCATGATGAATTATCCCAACCGAAGGGAGAAATTTGAAAGTACCACCCAATATTTAAAAAGTAGCCAAAAAGTTTCAATGTCAAGTCAGAAATCATGATATTCATACATTACCCTTAAACCACCCTTATTTACTTATCATTAAATAACTGTTAAAAAATTTCGTGGCTTGCTCAACGATGGAGTTTAACTAAATTCATGGAAATTTTTTTTGTCTATTGACGAGAAATAATGTAATTAATTTTAGCAGAGTATTAGACTACCTAAATAATTCTTCATTAAAGCTAAAAACCGAGATTTCGACAAATAGCTTTCAATCGATGTAAGTAATGCACTAGGTTTCAAGCCTATATGCACACCTTTATTAGAGATTTTGGAAAGCTGTAGAGAAATGGCTACAAAACTGGTATTATAAAAGCTAAATGAATTTTTAACTACAATATAATTACTTAAATTGTTTCACAGTAGGTACATTTAACTAATAAACACATGACAGGAGACAAACCATTCCATTACGAAGAAATCCTGTATTAAATATTTGAAAACAAGATTACTTTAATTGTTTCAGAAATTCCAACAACATATATGACACTTTTGGCATGTAGATAAACTCCAAGCAATTTCTGGGAAAGTTTCAAGCAAATTAATTAAAATGTCCTTGTTTTAGCCAATATCCAAGCAATTTAAAATACTGCGTAATTAATACTAAATTAAATTATCAATGAGAATATGTGTGCAATTGGGTATTTACTTGAGTGAACCATATCATAAATGATTACATTTATAATTACCTATAGCTTTGCGCAATATAAATATTTGCTGTAAGAAAATTCATTTTTTAATTACAATTATATTGCTATTATTATTAATTTAGTATCATAATACATTTATAACCTGTCTCGTTCACTCACGCAATTGACTATTATGAAATAGCTGAAGCCAAATGTATTGAAAAATAAATGCATACAGTGAAATACATAGCCTAAACTGTGTTTTTGTCGTGAAAGCTTGGATTTTGACTCAGGCGAAACTTAGTACATAGTTTGGTGTGTATGTACTATATTGTTTGAAGTTTTGGTATATTTTAACAGTATTTGCATAAGCCTACCACTTTCTCAGACAAATTGACAAACGCTTAGCCAAATGTAAGGCAAATCCATTAATGGTCATTCGCTTGAACCAATATAAATACTGATAAGCCATTTATTGCGAAATCAAATAGCTTTTAATTTTCTCCGTAAATGTTGGGCATTGGGATATACTAAATAAGCTATTAAACTAAAAACAAACTTATATAATTTGTTGGTTTTGTTTTGTACAAATGAAGTCAAAATTTATAATTACAATTGCAATTAAAAGTTTGACAATATTATTCGCGATCCACATGTTGAAATAGCGAATTATTCTACGTGTCCATATGCACCGCTTACATAAACTATTAATTGTTTTCTATCTTAACAGATCAATTTCCCAAATTGTTTTCAATTTGTGTATACTAAAGAATGTTCGTATGTTTGAGCTGCTACAATTATAAATGCTACGCATGTAACAATAACATCATATCCACAAAAAAGGTTCAGCACAAACGTGGCGTATTAAGATATTGCCGACGATGGAAAAACTTGCAGGGTAAAACTCCAAAGTAATTCTCTGATTAAAGAGTGTATTAGCCCATTACAGCCATAATAGCACGGTGTCAAGTGTATGACTTAGCTCTATATTTGTCAATGCACTTCATAATAATGTAAGAATAAATCTATCAGTCACAAGTTGGTGAAATAATTTAATTCTCAATTTTTATAGTATTAAGTTCGATAAAAGATGCTCACCTACATATGTACATGCTTATACCTTATCTGTATGTAAATTGCTCCATTATGAATTAATGCATTATTGAGAAAGCTCATTGGCAAACAGTTAATGCACAGCACCAATATAATTTATTACAAAACGATTTATTTTATCATATTTACCTAAAAATTAATAAATAATATGACATTATGTAATTAGTTAAAATTTAAATTAGTGCAAAAGGACGGTGGAGTGAGCAACATGATGGACAGGTTGGATATGGTGAACAACTGGAGTTTGAACAACGGCAATTTTAGCTGCTGGGGCTGTAAATAATTTTACATCAAAACCAATTATTAATTACCGAATTTGGACAAATAATACCACAGAATATTTAGAAATGACCGAAAATTAACTGTCAAAAGCACCGAAACGCTAAAATATAAAAATTATTATTTGACAGCCTACCTCTGTATTGGTAGACGTGGCTTTTGACTGCCTTAACAAGGCTGACTCTCTTAACTGGAGTTACAATAACTCGTTGCTGGACAACAGGAACTGTGTGGACAACTGGGACGGAATGGTAAACTGGAACTTGTTGAACAAGAACTCCGGCGGAAGCAGCAGCCACCAAAGCCAACAAAAGGATAGCCTGTATAGTTGAATTAGAAGAATAAGAATTTTTAGAATTTTTATTGACCAAAATTATAATGTTAGAAAATGTTTGTCTATTTATAAACATTTTGCTGAATTGTGAAATTGTTATTTATAAATAAAATGACTTACGAATTTCATATTGAATTTGTAGATTTAGTGCAAGACTGTTGTTATTATTTGTAGTGCTGGTTGTAAAGTGTTTGAAAGAACTGCATGAGCCAACGTCCCTTATATAGTGAAGGAAATAAATCTTCAATTAGACTTGTTCGTCGATATTGAAAAGTAACATTGAACGTGACATTACAAGATATTGCAATGACCTTTACAAAAGCTAAGGACTGATAAGCTGCATCTCATCAGTGTTAATTTCTTTACATTCTCCTGTGCCATACCAGTTTATTTCCTTCCTATATTATGATATGATGATAGCAGACAGCCTTGATCATTGGCAATTGATTATCTGCATTACATAACATGTACCTGTTATAAGTTATACTATGTAGTATTTAATGAACTAGAACTAACCAGTGTATGTTTATAAGTGGGTGCAGCAATGTAGGTGGGAACTAAACTATCCATCTTATGTTTACTTGCATTATTTTTTTGTGTGTATATTTACATAATACGAAAGGGAAATATTTTTGTAAGCCAATTATTTTAGGTAGCTAGCTTATACTAGTGTAATAATGTAATGCTAAAACTGTAAACTATCAGCATGCTATTTAGTGAGCAAAAAACGTTTAACTGACACCACTACCGATATAATCAATGCAAATGCAACACACAAGCATCAGTTAAGGACTTATATATCCCCATAATAGAAAGTGACACAATGACAGTTATGTTTGTATTTGAGGTGTCACAAATCTATAAGGCATAAAAATGTATAGCAGGTAATGGAATATCAATTATACAGATAAGAATCAAATGGTCATTTGCATCGTAGAAGTGGTCAAGATTATTTACATGTTGCATTTGAATATTAGACGTGGTAACAATGACCACAAGGAGTTAAGCAGGCATATAGAAAACAGTATTCGATGAAATACGCATTAGATGCTTGTTACTTATGTACATGAAATCTACAATGTAATAAAATACTATTTACCTTTAGGCACCTATGCAATTTAGCTTAAAACTGTTTGAGAAGAATCCTTCAATATAAAACAATAATGAACTACAGGTACGTTATACAGTTGGTACGACGACAAATAGTAAGTCTGGCCTATACTAACACTTGTCTTGTAGCACATATTATTATTATTATTACCAGCGAAGCTGGATATGCTTTCGTACAGTCAGTCCGTCCGTCCGTCCGTCTGTCCGTCCGTCTGTCCGTATACAAAATAACGCCCGAAGTATTGAACGGATTTCAACCAAACTTGGCGTAAATGTTCAATGATATAATAGCTCTCAGGGGATTGCAAATGGTCCAAATCAGACCACCCCAAGGGGTACAGGGGGTACATCTTACATTTTTATATATGTTGTAACTTTTAAACCGTT
>JAQFYC010007425.1:0-10497 GCA_034694165.1 Tomocerus mixtus
CTATGTCACACTTTGTCACATTTTGCTGAACCCCCCTCCCCCCCTAAACTGCTGACGTGTTTAATGGACGGTCCCTTTCCTAAACACTAACCTAATTATCTTCGGCTCTATAATGTGCAATAAGTAGATTGATCCTGCTACCCCAGGTTTTTAATAATATGTATTTGAGAGACGTATGTAATATATATTTTATTAAAACAGCGAGATTTCATTAAATAAATAAGTATTTAAACTATACATATTACTATTTATATTTACTTCACCTCCACAAATCATATAACTGCAACGGCTCAAAACAGTGATTAAGTTGATCAAAGATTAAACGGGGAAAAATTGTCTGCTTTAACTTCTGAAACCGATTACTGCTGCGACGATGCAAATTACGCCATTCAGGAGAGAAAGAGCCTGTACAAATGAAATTAGGTTTAAGTAATCAATGAGTAGCAAAAAGGTTTTGAAAAAGACAGATGTAATTTGTAGGTATGTACCCCGGCAGCAATTTTTTCGTCGTAATATTGGAGATCATTTCTTGATATGCTGTTAATATCACCAATATCAGGAACACCAGGTATCATAGACTGTCTGTTGTTAATACCACCAGTGATGAAGCATTGAGCCATCTCTGGAGTAGGTGGGACAGTCCCTTGTAATAAGTCCAGCAAAGCATTCTGAAGACCATTGGCTTGAACAGCAGAGACAATCACGGTTATTCCTCCAATTAAAACCAGGACTCCAGTTAGAGCCTTTAAAGCTGAATCCTAAAAAATTTTAAATGTAAATATTCATTTACTTTTATTTGTTTTAGTTAGAATTATTAATTCCTAAGAAACATAAAATACTATTGATCAGATGCTAAAAATTTATTTTGTCTGAAATTGGAACTAAAACGGGTGGATTATATTTCTAGTCAGGCAGGCGACTTTTTCATTGCAACCGAATTATATGAAACTTCAGCCAGTCCCAATTATAGCATGTAGCGTTCATTAGGCTATTTTGAAATTTTGATAAACCTTATGTAACCAGTTCTATTGGAGGTCAAAGTTGGTCAAAAATCGGTAGAACAGCCATTATCTTGTTTTGAAAAAATAAAATTATTGGTTCACATTTCTAATGTCTTCGGAATAGCAGAAAGCTAGAACTATATGTAAAGTAATTTCAAAAATTATAAAACAATAAAAAATAATATTTTTTAATTATCTAGGGGTAAATTTCAAAAAAATTTCCCTCCCCCATATTTTTAAAACGCAACAGAAGTACCCAAAACTGTAAATACAAAAGCTATTGTAAAAGTAATTGGGGAGAGCTTTTGTATTTACAGTTTTGTGTACTTTTGTTGCGTTTTTGAAATATGGGGGAGAGAAAGGTTTTTGAAATTTACCACCAGATTATTAAAAATTATTATTTTTTATTGTTTTATATATTTTTAAATTACTTTACATTCTTTAGCTTTCTGCTATTCCGAAGACATTAGAAATGTGAACCAATAATTTTATTTTTTCAAAACAAGATAATGGCTGTCGAAAATAAATTAAGTAACGGCCATCAAAAGCTCGTTCAGTTGAGAAGTCACTGCCTGCGTAGAAATATAACGATACCAAACGTCAAATGTATGTCTTCATGTATAGTGCTGTTTTAAAAATATTTCAAGACAACGTTGCCAGACATTTTCATGTTTAAATTTTTTCCTAAGTGAAAATACTGGCAGGCATTCCACAATACGTGGCTCATGCTTAACATTAAAAAACATTATAAATATACCCCTGTTTTGAAGGATTTGTTGTCCTTTAGAAGAAAACTGCCAATGAAAAGGGCACCAGAAATCACTACTGCAATAATGCTGACAATAACGAAGTACAATTCCAGAGCAGAACTTGGACATGTTTCGCCCAAACATTTAGCTCCCAATTTACAGATCTCGTGAAATTCTTTTTTTGAATTTTCTTTATTAAACCCGGATTCAAAGTAGGCGTGGCAGCCTAATCCAACGATAACAATCCCTAGAACCTATAAATAAAAATAGTACATTTTAGGCTTTCAAATTTTTTGATGATTTAATAGGCTTACATCTTTAGGAATAGGATGGCAATAATAGATTGTTCCTATTCTTACCAAAATGATTCCACTAAGTATTCTTGAATCTGCCATTCTGAATTTCTTTGAATTTTGCGACGGTTGAGTTAAATAGTTATTTTTGTAACTGTTTGAGAAAAACTGGTTTTTACACCAATGATATTGAAGTAGACTTTGGTTCGGTGGAAATGAAATTGGCAGTTGGGTTTGAGTCTTGTCTGTATTAGTATTTATATACAGGAATTTAAATTGGAATATTGTATAGATTCCTATACGCTGTATATCTTAAATCAATATTGTAGATGCTGAAACTTATCTTATCTCATTGTATTTCCACGCTTTGCGTCCCAATAAAATGAGTCATTCAATTCAACAAACGTTATTCAACATACCAATACCTGGTAGAAATGAATATCGATGATAATACGGTTTCTGTTAATTAGTACAATCTGACGTTAGCTTTGTTATTATTCACACCGTTTTTACATTAAAAAATCGACACGTGTAGTATGAGTCCTTGAATTCAACAGACGTAATTCAACATTACAATATGCATAATACCTAGGTAGAAATCAATTAGCAATGTCGATGACCAAACGGTTTCTGTTCTGTTAATTAGTACAAGCTACTATTGACGTTAGCTTTGCTATTACTCACACCGTTTTTACATTAAAAAATCGAAACGTGTAAAGACTGGCTTGTTAGTTTGACAATAATATATATATATTTGTATTTATTACAACAACTGATAAGGTTAAGGTAGTAAAGAATCAAAAAAGTGAATGTAATGGTGAAATGAGATAATGAGAACCATTAAAGTATAGGGGAAATGCGGAAACAAATCAATATGTGGAAGAGTACTTTCTCCAAGCTTTGCTGAAACGTATAGATCCTGTCATGGGCTTCCACGGTGTACGACAAATAAAAAAGAAGCATTGCATCAAGTCATCAAGGCGTCATTAATTGATTTATCACTTCGTCGCCCGTATTTTCGATCCATAGAGTCATTATATTAAAAATGATAAACAGTAATTGCTGAGCTCATCCCACTGTTCATATTTGTGAATGTAAGAGGTGTGTGTGATTAAAAATGATAAAAGCGGCCGATTTCCTATCTGAGCGATTTTAATGGCAGTTATCCTTTTCTGTCTTTCTTGCAGCAGTTATCCTTTACCAAATGAGCTTTTTTGATTTTGTCAAGACTTTGTCCAATAGTGTGTAGGGCAACACTGATTTCCAACAATAAAGGGTAATCAATACACAATATGTTAAAATATGTGTAGAGGATTAATTTTATTCGTTGTTATTTTTTAGTTATTACATTTTACGATTGCTTAAGCATTTCTTGTTAAAGGTCTTTACAATAATGAACAGCATGGATAGAATAAATTATGTTTAAATAAATAATGTATACAATTATAAGTACCTAGGTACATATAGTATTTATATGCACCAAAAAATTGAAGAAATATATTTATTAATAATGTGATATGACATGATGAGACAATGTCCCGTACACTCTTACATTTACCTTTATGCTCATAAAAACGCTGATATTTTAATCTGTTTACACTTAGGCAATTATTGCAGGCCTGTGTTAGCCAGTAGCCACCAGGCATTATTTGCTGCTCCATTAAATCCACTGGCAATTAATGCATTTTTATTTTAATATTTCATACTAGTCACACTATTCAATGGGTTTTTTAGTTTACTTTCGTACTCTTATGGCTAGCGTATTAAAAAATGTGGAAGTTTTAAGTCTTAGCTTTATTGGCTTCTTCTAGCAAGGCTGTCCACGTTCACTTTCGCATAAGAGATTGGGCCGTAAGCACGTTTTACGTAAAGTAACTTTTACAACCCAAGCAAGCTTCAAGCTTAACTTGGGGTACCAGAACCAAGCTACTAGCACATAAGGACGGAACAGATTATGCTAATTAGGAAATTATGAATGTATGCAAAAGATGTAAAGGTAAAACAGAGGCAGAGGAGATAAGGAAGCGGGCAGGACAGATGTTGGTATAATGTTAAGGTATCTCTCAATTGATAGAGCGAGGATATGAGGAAACCATTGCATAGAAACATATTCATTGTATTTCTGCTGTGTACATAGGAAAACGCATATCAGATACCAATATTAGGAGTGAAACCCTGACGGAATTCGAAACGCGGACCTTCCACCAGAGAGAGACTGTCACTCTAACCGGCAATCCCCAATGGCTTAAGGTATATTAAAAATCCGAATATGTACTTAGGTTTAAAGTACTAATAAGTAGACTTTCGCTTTTATATATAGATCGGTGAAAGCTAAATTGGCAGATTCAAAAATTAGAACTTACCATCACAGATGGATTATAAATATAGTTATACTAAACAAAATCTGCACTTTTCTCGTCTGATGCTGTACTGATGCCAGTAATTGGTCGTTAATGAAATAATAATAATATCTGAACGTGAAGAAAAGATCCATTGATGCATAATATCAGCTACTTATTGATATTTTCAAGATATTTTTACATTACTACATTTCAATTAAGGCAACGCTCTTCTACTTACACTTTATGAAAGTGTACAGCGCAGATTAATATACTGTGATGACATAATGGCATGTACTGCTGGAATATATTTGCTGAAATATGTAGTGCAATGAATGTATTGTATATTTTTGTCAAAACTTGCAAGTGTATGGAAAATTCCAAAGTCTCATTACAATACGAGACAGTTCCTACTCTAATGACACCAGGAAATTCAATTTACATATCCATGTTGGCGGCGGATTAACAAAATATTCTGCAATATAATATATCAGACGTCAGTACAGCTTCGTTTATTGTAAAAGTAAACGTAAGGAAAATACTGTATTGTCGTGTTCTATTTTAACGGTAAAACTTAATCAAAACTCAAACAGATATATAATTTTTGGCATATTAAATACATGTATATGTTTAATGCACGTGTATTCGCTTGTCGCTTGTACCTTGAACTTGGCGAGGTAGCCAGCTGCCTAATATAATTTGTGATTTTGCAATAGTATGCAATTTCTACTAAAAATCATTACAAGACAACAAAAATCCACTATTGCATGGGTATAAAAATTAGTTATCCCATATACGCCATTACTTTATTGAGTGAAGTATCCATCATATAATCTACATTGATGGTGACGTCCTCAAAATCATTGATGAAATATTTGAAATGTGTTTCCCAAATTAGTAATAGTGGTTAATGAATAGACAACAAATAACATTATCAGTACGTATTGAGGTAATACATTATGATTCACAATGTTTGTATCAATACATATACGTAGATTGTATTGTGGTAGGTCCGGTAGTTGGTCTTTTTCTGATGACGGAAGGAAATGTAATTATTTGCAGTTTATTGCTGTGTTATTATAATACAAAAGTTGCAAAGATGAAAGTATAGGATAATTATTTAATAACAAATAGCACAGATACTTATATGCGTACAATCAGAGCACTTCCTTAATGAGCCATCAACCTCTACAAGCCAACAAGTGCTAATTGACTTAACTTTAATACAAATCAATCAGCTCTTAAACAAGATCGTCTGCTAATACAAACTAGACATAACTAGTATTTATTTATAGTGGCAGTTTTCCGCTTGATTAATAACCATAAATTGATAAATATGTCACAAATGAAAATTAGAGCATATCGATCTATGTGCAACAATTATCTGCTAAAGATTTATGGATTGTGAAAAATGTTTTTTTCGTTAAAGAAAAATTGATGTGTGATTTCGTTTATTTGATTTATTGTTAACGTTTTCAAAATATTTGTCTTGGTACATAAAGCTCATGGATATAGTGTAATGAGATTAATACATAATATGTACTTTTATACTTAAAGGTATGGAATAAATAATTTTACAATTTGCTTTCCCATTAATGTAGACTGCACTATGTGGTTTTCACTTTTCGTTTGTCATTAACAATATATGATTTGTAAAACAGTCTCATAAATAAAAATAAATAGGAAAGTACGAAAATTGTTGTGACAATCAAAGAATATGTTGTTCTGAAACAAGGACGTCCTATTCCTAAAACCAATAAAATTCCAATTATTTAACGCTCAAAGTTTTAGTAAACATCACAATAACAGTCATTGTGTACGAATTTAAGCGTTCCCATTAGGTTTGATAATCTTAGAATGCCACAATCTTCGCTTTTCTTCAAAATCTAACCATTACATGACTAGTATATTTTACTTACCCGGATAAAGGAAAATCACTTGGTACTGTCCAACTACGCCATACAGAAACTGAATTATTTGAAGAGATGTTATAGCCATTGCCAAATTTTGAGGCAACTTGACATGTAATGCCTATAAGCATTTTTGACACATATAATATTAGGTTTACGGAATTTACTTTTTAATGGCTGACATATTCCAGAAAATTAATTTCTTCTGACTACAATAAATAAGTAAATATTCTTTCTCACCCTGAGACCAAAGTATGTGTACATTACAAAATGTACGCAAGAATTGATGATCTCGACATATCTAAATGATGGTTCACCTTCTACGTACAGGGACAACGTAGACCAGACCATATTAAAATGGTGAAACCTACACAAAATAAAAAAATTGTAAATCGACAAAAAATTAGAGCAATTTCCATTAATTATTTTATAACTATTTCTGAGTAGCATGTATTTAATAACTTTTTTGTGTATTATGCCCATTTGAGGGCTATTTCAATTAGCAACATTTTTTAATTTTTTAATTCTGGTATTTCGGGGGAGAGTTTTAGATAGTTGCTGCTGTTGCCTAAATCATTGCAAGTTAATAACATTTTAAAAGTTCTAGTTCTATCTGTATACCAGTATACCATATACCTTAAGTTATAATGAAATAAACCACGTTTTCAACATACAATTATTTGTATTATATAACTAAATAGGTACACACAGAAGTATAATTATAGTACCCAAAAGAATCTTTCCCATTCTCACCCTCAGTAAGAGATTACCGAGCAATATTGTGTACGTATTGCGTAATTAGAGCATATTATAACACAAATTGTTGTTGATAGTCCTAAGAATACTCATGTTTTCATGTCAAGTGCATGGCTTTCCCAGCTAGGCAAATTTGTGTTTTCCAACCGACTCTAGATGCGGAAAACAGATTATTTTTTATTCACAAGGAAAACCATGCATTCCAATTCTAACCACGAATGAAGCTACAACATTTCCACACGTGTGCTAATTATACATTTGCATTAATATAATTCCTATAAGTTGTTTAATTAGGTTAGGTTTCTCATGGTTGATTCACTTTAATAATTAGAGAGCTTTACATAGCTGATGCCGACAACCTAATGTATGTTTCGAAATTTCTAGATAATAAAGGCTAGAACTGACAGAATGCGTTTCTTAGGAAAATTTATGTTACATGTCGGGTGAGCAACGCTAATTACCTTGACATTTATTAGTACTCATAATTACACAGCGTTAAATAAGGCTTAATATGGGTTATTGTGTACTCATGTTGCGAATGTTAATATAGTGTACGTACCCATGCAGAAAAACTATTGGCTTCTTCCTCAACACAAGAAAAACTGTATCTCCCAACTCAAAAACTTTTGATATGGCAAAAAGGAATCCCCAAAACGTATACTGGTAATGCAAACCGTCCCTACAAATCAATAAAACGTGTCGCAGCGTTAGTACAAATTAAGTTATTATATAGTGATAGAGTATCTACAGATAGATATTTAAAAGTATTTTTCTATTTTGTAGACTTACAAAGTACAAACAGATTTATAATATCCATTTGGCTTCATCCACATTCTAACAAGAGACGGTAGCATTCGCGTAACGACCGCAAGGGAAAATAATGCTAAGGAAAAGTTCCAAACTGCCAGAGGCTTTTCTAAATTATAAGCTTTTCGGGTTTTCATCCATTTGGGACCAAGCCAAATGAAAAGGAAGTAAACTGCACAAATAATTCCAAACACAGGCAAATTCCGTTTTGCCCAAACTCTTAGATTATTTCCGTCCACTTTTTCAAACCAAAATGATTCGAAATATTGTGGGTTTTCGTATTCCCAAGGAACTAAACCAAATTCACTTATATTCGCTGCTGCCATTTTTTACACTGCTTAAAAACACAATTCTAAGTTCAAGTTCAAAGTTTTTAAAAGATTTTGAAAAGATTTTGAAAAATAAATAATACTGGCTGAACTGGTACAGTAAATTGTTATATAAATATCAGGTATCAACTAAATAAATCTTTTCCTTTGCATATTACTTATATACTTATGCACATTATTATACGCTATGGTGGTTAGTTTCACAATAACACTACGTATGTAGTTTGGTATTTTTATTGCTCACTACTACCACATAATATGCCACTGGACAGTAGCTTATAGCGGAATGCAATGAAAGAATTAATCGAAACGAATATATTTCAGTATTATTCATTTTTCTTCCCCGTGCGTAATGATGAAAATTTCTAACAAACTGGAATACTGGAAATTATCAACTTTGTTATGGAAAATACATGTGTGTGAATGTGAACCAATTATAATTTGTTAGGAAAGCCGTGAGAGGAAGAGTAAATGAGTGAATCAGTTATTTTGATGCTATGCCTATACTTATATATGTATGTGCTTTTAGCACAGAGCATAAGTATCTGACTATTTATAAGCGTAAGCTTAAAATTACAGTAACAAAAAAAATTTGTATTTTCCTATTCTACATAGCATTTTGTAATTGGGCCAAATTCCCCTTAGAGACGTCAGAAACTTAAAAAACAGGCAAAATAAAGGATTAACGGTTTATAATGGTAAGAAATTAAGTAGAGATTTAATTGTCGGGTAGCCTTTTAAGCTCATCTTTGAGTTCTTCGTGATTTGTAGCATATTTTTAAATATCTTTTAAAACTTTGTCGTTACAAACATTACAGAACATTCCACCTTGGAAAGAAACTTGGGCGACCGTTCGTGCTAAGCGCATTGCGTATATTATGGGGAATTTTCATCAATATCATCGTTTGCTCTGCATAAGTAGATCTGTGTGAAAATACTAATGATTGCATAATTTGCCTGGATAAAATAATAACACTATCAATAGAGGTATAAAGTATAATTCCGTTTGGTCAATTGTCTGAGAAACTATAACTTTCCAATTTCCGCTTAATCAGACAATTAATTAGGAATTATATTTGTTAGTTAATTGATTTCCGAGTTTAGTGTCCCAAGTATATAAGAAAACAATTATATCATCGCCAAAACCAACCCATGGCCATGCTTCTCCATAGAATAAGACTTAAACCATTATAGTATGACAAAAAAGATGCAAACATCTTTTGCCTATATGTAAAAGAATTAAATTAAATACCACGAGTAGTAGACATATAATAAGTTTGGCATTTACCATCATAGTTGTTCTAATTCAAACTGGCCAAACTCTAATATTATATCTGGCGTATACATACCTTACAATTAGCACAATCATTGTAATTTCGTACAGTCCAGAGTCCAGACAATTTCTCTCACAATATAACATTATATAAGGAGGAAGGTTGGGAACCGATAATGCATCAACACCCATATAATAAACGTGATATTAATAGTAGCTTATCATGTCTTCAACTGTAATTTCAGTATCTGTGCAAAACTGCAAACAATAAACAAAAAACGACCTTCCTATTTGAGTTCTCGTGGAAGGAAGGCTAAGCTGTCATTCTCGGCACTTAATATACACTTACATTAATGTACATAATATATTATTATGTATCTATCTAATGTAGAAAATGCACAAATTAGTTAGTTGTTGTGTAACTTATTTTTAGCATATAAACAATATTATCGTTAGGAAATCGAAATCAAAATGGCAAGCATTGCTAGTTTAATCGTTAGCTATACAATAGTGATTAACATGATTAAGTAACGAAAATTTCTTCAGTAATTTGTATTATACTACAGAACAATGTGCAGTACCTATAATTGAGTAAAAATAAGAATAATGATTTTGAAAGCTTTAATGCAGCATTACAATATTTACTATAGTACATAATACTCCAAGTGAGCCATGGTTAGAGAATCAATCTCTCTCGGGAAGGTCCTCGTTTCGAATCCAGTCAGGGTTTCACTCGTAATATTGGTATCTGATTGGAGTTTTTATATGTCCACAGCATAATCATAATGAATTGTTTTCTATGCAATGGTTTTCCTCATATCCTCGCTCTATCAATTCGTCAATAAACCTATTGTCAAAGGTACCCCAACGAGACTTAGAAAAAAATAAACTTTTTGGATCCCCTTATAACATGGTATGAAATGTGTATCAATCGAAAGCACTAGTAAAGGGCTTTCAAACAACACTAATTTCATTTTTCTACGGTGTCCCGTTCCTGAGTAATCAATGGGATCCGAAAAATCCGAAAATCGGACTTTTGC
>JAQFYC010007426.1:0-10495 GCA_034694165.1 Tomocerus mixtus
TTTTTAGGAAAGCGAAGCCAAGTGAATAAAGATATAAAGTGTAGAACACTAGATAACATATTGTATCGTAGGAATGAAAGAAGGAGAGCGAGAAGCCTTCACCTTTGCATTAGATTTGTCAAAGTTGGCACAAGTTCTACAAAACGAGACAAAACTGTAGCCTCACAGAGTTCAGTGACCTGATTTGATTGTCAGTACATTTATCTGCTTTCAAAGTCTCAACTACTGAACTGAACATTTTGTAGTAAGTACATCCAGATAGGCTTTAGTATGTAAAGTACACAGTGCATACATAGTCATGGAGCACTTTGACACTCTGGGCGTTTAGTGAAGTTTGGCTCAAAGTGTCCTGTCTGTCCTGTCCTCCGCTCTCTGTCTCAATGCATATTCATTCGGATGTACATGTTAATCTGATAATTACACTACATTCCTCCTATCATTGTAATTTAGTTAAAAAGGCTAGGATTCTAGTTGTACGTATGTAATAGTACGTAGGTGTACTTGTTCTATTTTAGATGTATTTGCACATAGCGAAAAATCTCCCTATTACGTAAGTATAACAAAGTAATTTCGCTAAGAGCAGTTAAAATTTTTAATTCGTACATCCTGCAAAGCAAAGCAACTGTTTGTCCCCAAAGGCAGGGTTTTAGAGTAGAACACACTTACACTACACTAAAGGTAGGTAGGGCTTACAATGTTTCAAGCCTAAACCTAAAGTAACTACGTAGAATTTATTCAGAAGAATTAACTAGCGTAATGACATACACAAAATGAGTAGGTAGAACATAGTGTTGTTGTTGAGTGGAGTAAAACCGGCAGTACATTTAATTGTTACTCCTCGTGTCATAGCTATACATAATATACATAGAAATTACTCAATTTACTTAATACAGGTTCACATACCGTACAATTCAATATAGCTCCCGTGGGGTACAAGAGTTTTCTAAGTAATCTTAATTATTGATTAGGAAGTGCAAAAATGTACTAGCGGGTTAGATTTGTAAACTATCTGGTAATGTCGCATAGTATTGTCATTATATTTTAAATATAATTTAGAATTTTGTCAATTTATTGTCAATTTAATCAAAAAATACAACCTAAAGTACTTTTCCTCATTTATTTGTAGAAATTCTCTGCATTTTACAGTCCACAGAAAATAAAAATAAATAGTAATAGCTCCATGTGGGATTTCATTAACTACGATCTAGATTTTTTGAAAAATTATCTTATTATTTCCCAAGGGGAATAATATAAAATTTTACGGTACATCGGTGTGTTCCAATGCCACAGATAGGTTTCTGTAGCGTTAGTTAAATTCAATGAAAGTATTTGCATTGGCATTGGCACTAACTAAATTATCCAAAGGAATTCTCTCCCTTTCCTGTTTTTCTTCTCGTTTTCGTTCTGGCCTTTCACCAAATAATAGTTTCATTTCAATAACATCAACATCAAGCTGGGCAGGCTTATATAACTACGTCGAAGCTATAACTATGTCAGTAAGTACAGATAGACAGATAGAATGTAGAATATACCTACTCGCATTAAATTTTCAATTACGCTGATGTTTGCGCTCATAGATATGCAAAATGCAAATACTTTCTAGATAGCATTTCGGAGTTCGCATTACAGTACACAACAGATTAAGGTTAATCATAAGCCAAGTCAATACAGACAATGGGAAAGCTGTGAGGCGCCAGAAGTCTGATCAATTTATATATTTTGTAGACAATCCACTCACTATTGCTAGGTACAAATAATAGTATAGCATTTTTGTATACCTAGAAGATATTCCCATAGTATTATCGCAGATTACCTACAATTATTTCAATTTCCTTATAAATAGCATATTTGTATGCGAACAGAAACGCGTGTATGCCTAAGAATTTATTTTGCGGAGAGAGAAAGCCGTTATTGTTCGAATTTGTTTACCTACAGACCAGGGAATGGAATAATTTTTCTAAGAACCAATACATATGTAGATACATACATATTGGATGTTATACGTAATATAACGTAACGGTAACGGCCGTCTTTATCCTACTTACCTATGCTATGTACAAATGGAAGTAGAACTACATACGCAATTTCCTTTTGAACCATAAGGCAAAACTCTAATATTTGCATCCAAAGTTCAAGAATTCTGTGCTAAGCTTTTCCCCATTTCAAAAGGCTCCATTCTCTACAACTGGGCTTTTTGAATTTGCTAAAGTTAAAGCATAGTACGAAAATGAATCGACAGTTACATTACGTCAGAGAGAATTGCTTCAGCTAGAAAGCAAAACCAAACTATCCAAAAATTCTTTAAACAAACATTGCAATCAAAAGTTACATGACGAAATGGAAAAGGGAAGGAGGAGAACTATGGCCAAAAATCAAACAATGGGAATTTAAAGAAGGAATGGCCCAAATCTATCAGAATTTCTCAGTGGGAGATCAAATTGATTTCTTTGAAGAAATCCCATCTTGTCAGTCTACAAACTGAACTGACCCTTTGTTTGACAGAGCAAGAGCCAACAAACAGCCCACGATGTTTCCTATTATGCTTATATTATTATATGAACTCAGTGTAATATCTATGAGGCTTTGTGTAGCAGCTATTACTCTTGTCTAGCCACCTCCTGCTAAGACTCTCAAAGGAAAATTCATTCTATTTATACCAAACAAACCAGAAAATATGCTTTTCAATATTTGTAAACTTAATGGAATTTTAGTAGGCTACAGCTACAAATACGCAACGGATTTCCAGATTTTTGGTCGCAAAAAACCTTGAAAATCAGAATGTCGTCATCCAACGAGGATGATTTTATTTTCCCTACACCAATATATTCTTGAAAAATATTGTATAATGTAAGTATTAAGGGTTTGCTTAAATGTAAGTAATTAACAATATGTGACAAATAAAAATTTCTGGTGCCAAAATTACCACAACTATGTACAATATATAATTTAATTTTAGTCCCCAATTAAAAAATATACGTAATAGTTATAATTTACGAATACAATTTATGTAGATGAAGCGAACGATATGCGATAGTACATTCAATATTATTTAAAAACAGTCAATGTATTTACTTACTTACCTATTACAATTACTTACTTATGTGCAGATATTTAGCATTTTGCACTGATTTTAAAATTGAATATGTACTTATTTTAGTATAAAGAATTTTGCTGAAATCTTCAAGAGGTTATTAAATCTCAAGTGAAGAATAAAAAATGTATAAGAGAGTCCTTTTAAGTTTCACGATAACAAATGAGCTCAATTTCTGAAAGAGAATGGCTAAACAGGCTTTTTATCATTGAGATTCCTCCCATGACAATATTTCCGCTTTCAAAAGTCTCTAAAATGGCTTAGAAAATGAGAAGTTAGCTACTTAAAGGGAAAAACCCAACAGAGCCTAACAAAGCACACCTGACTTGACATTTACTCGAAATTTGAGATAGGTTTACAAGCTTTTTGAAGAAGTACATACTAGAAAGTGGAGGAAAGTGCAGTTTTTACTTATACTGTGAGTTTTAGATATGATATGCTCGTAATATTCGCTCTATGCTATTCTAGTATAACTATAAGTATAGAATAATAAGGAAAGCAACGAGCGCGGTCCTATTATTTCTTTTCTTCTTCCTCTTTTCATTTTACGGGCTTTAGACAATTGCTTTGCATTTTACAGCTATATGGAAAAATAAGGCCTTTTCCCTAGCAAAAGGAATAAACTAAGAGTTTACAGTTGTTTGCAAAAACGTGCGAATATTTCCGTGGCTTATTTCGATGGATATTCTTATGCACAGGATGTAAAAGCTAAGTTGTCCATGGATTATATGTATGAACTATATATTCCAGATTTAGTCTAACTAGATCGTATACAAATTTTATAAACCAAAAAGTTATGGTTACGATATTACGAGAAGACTGCCATTCTGTGCTGGAAGACATATGAAAACGAAAGAATGAGAAAAAAAGTAGCAAACTGAAACTGGTAAACTGGTATGGTAGCCTAGACGGGTACCACAGATTTGCCATTCCAGATCTACTTTAGAATGAAATACATACTAGCAAAGCAGGCTATGTTATGCTGTATCTGGGATGCTGACACGGAGAAAGTAGAGAAAGTCTCAGTCTCTCTTGCTATTGTCTTTTTCTTTTTAGTCAAGAATTTTTGTTGGCTGTAATGCCGCTTCAGTGCACTCCACTTTACTGTGCCCATAGGCAAGACAAGGCACGGCAACCGGCAAGGTAAGGTAGTCTATGTAATCTAACGTAACGGAACGCAAGCTATTGCAATGCCTACTTAATACCTAACTAATGTATGTAGCACAACATAAGAGAAAGCAAAAGAAAGTCAAAAGAGTCAATATAAATATAAATACATTTTATAGTACATATAAAATTTTGAGAATGTGATATACATTTCTATTGTATTCGTTTCGTAGGTACAGTAGGTAGGTAGAGAGCATTTTATTCATCTAAAGAATGTAATGTAACTAAAGTAAGTTAAGTAGGTAAACTGAGGTATTCTTAGAGATTTGAGTTACTTTAGTGTGTCATACTTTCCCTTACTCCACTTTCACTCTTTTACTTACATTACCTGGCTCTGGTTTGGTTTGGGTTGGCTTGGTGGTGTTGTGTTGTGTTCAATTCTATTGTATTCTGTATTGCATTAGAGTGAACATGACTTCAACTCAACTTGCTTTTTGCTTTCCTTTGGCTGAACTAAAGCTGAGCTGAGTGAGGTGAGTATAAAATATATATTCATAAAGCGTGAGACGTGAAACGATTTCAGAGAGTAACTTCCGTTGGGAAAATCACAGATTTAAACTTACACTCTCCGTACCTACATACCTATCTAAGCAATACAAAGAAGCTTTCCTTACTTTCTCCTATTTTCTTCCTTTCGCAACTTTCTCTTCCTTTTTACTTAACAAATGCTTATCATCCTCAGTGTACAGTATTACATCCAAAGATTTAAGACCAGTTTTGACTCGCATGGGCTACCATCCTCGTATTATGCCATTTCTTTAATGCACTATAGTATAGTGTTATTTAAGGTACAATTCGGCATTTAGTTTGCTTTTGGTACCTATGCTTATTAACTAACATTAGCAAGCAGATACGTATGTACCTGAGTGTTTTTACAGGGTAGGGCAAAATCCTTAACTCATACAATTATTATTAATTTTTGAAATAAAATATAAAAAATGCAACAAACCTACATAATATTTTTTAAAATTTATTAAATAATACAAGTATTTTAATGTGATAGAGGTATTAGTTAGGTATTAGAGTATTAATGTCTTATTTACTCCAAGCAAGTAATATTGTAAGTAAATAAGTAACCTTCACGTTAAATAGAATTACCGTTAATTCCGTAAACTTATCGCTAATTTCTACTAGAAGAAAGTTTGCTGGTAGTATTTTGTAAGCGTTATTATCCCACATCATTTACAGGGGGACTAAAGGTTAATTTTAAAAAATTGGCAAAAATTAAAAATTCCATATTTTATTTCTTATTTTGTAAGGCCCTGTATATGGATACTATTTGCTAGATGGTTGCATTCAAAGCAAACCAGGAAGATTGTGCAGAATATTAGGTAGGTACCTGTATCCACTTCCCAGACTGCATAGGTACCTTACCTACATAAGTAAGTACCTAAATATCACAATAGAATACAATAGGATAATGTTTTAGCAAAGGAGCAGTTTTATATCAGTTTATATTACATTATAGTAAATGGGAGCATTACATGGGTTTTATTCATGCTTGTCTTATGCTATCTTTTTACTTTGCTACAAAGTTACTTTTACAACAGTTATATGGTTAGACTAACTAAACTATTACTTTTGCATTCGAACATGCATACATAGAGAGATACACTTTACTGTCTATTATAGTTAAATACCTAAATAAGTAGGTAGAATATGGACATGCATATTTATATACTAAATAGTGACGTTAGTTAGCTTATCCTAGTAGATTTTCCGTTCTAGACCATATACACGACAACATACAGAGCCAAAGCCAAGCTACCGCCTTATTATCATCCGGTGTAACTTTCTCCAACTTAACTCCACTCCCTGCCTGACTCCACTTATTGTTCGTAGAACTTTTTAGTAAACAGAACAAAACAGACCAGAACAGAAGAGTCCCTTCCCCAGAACATATAGTGAATATAAACTGGTATGCTCACTGCAGTTCTTTACTCTTACTTTACTACTTCGGGTCATAAACCCAGTTTTTGGAGAAAGTGACTACCCATAACACAATGTAGTAGAATCTACCTATATACCTATGTAACTATGCTATCCTTCTGTCTGAACTTCAACTCGTCATGCAATGAAAATATCTCCTCTGTTTATATTTTTCGAGTTTTCGGGAGTAGGCTGCTCCTGTTATGTTCTCTGTAGTATAAGCTATATATGTAATATAGTACTACAACTACTTATATACTTACTACTTACATAATATGGCTGTCATGCCAGTCTGCATGCATCGCAATCGCAGTTATACAGTTTTATGTCCATATTTTGTATTTTCCTTTTATTATGATACTTTGTATTACTTTTTTACTTTAGCATTCACGGTGGAAAGGGATATTTAGACTCAAACATTGCATGACATACAATATTCTATGCATAAGTACCAGAATAAGCACTAAAGAAAATACCATGTGAGTCGGTAAGCATGAAATGGAGGAACAAACTTTTAAAATATGTTATTAATACACATACGCCAAGTTAAGTGGCCAGAAATTACGCTAAAGTAACTGTTAACTGTGAATATTACAAAGGAGGATCTATTACGGGGGTTATGCGGCTACATAGCATGCATATACGCTACATAGGCTTAGAAAATGTCTAACCTGTAATAAATATTGGGGAATGCATAATTAGAGTGGACTACCAAGGCTGAATTGGATTGGACTACCTAATGTAGGTAATGCGCTAAATGTTAGTAGTTAGTTTTCCAACTTGCCGTTTCTTTTTGTTCAATTTGGTCTAAAATAGACATAGCGTGGAGTTAAACACTTTATTTTTACAATATTGCCTACCTTTGCCTTTTCCCGTCATCACGACAATTTGTACAGTGCAAAATGCCCCGAGTTATATCCCCCCTTAAATCTCATGTGTAAATTCTTAGGAAAAAATCGTTGTGAATTGCTAAATAGCTAACTTTTTTTGTATTTTTATCCATTTTGCTCATTCAATTGACAAATCGTTTACAAAATCGTTGTATCTGAACAGTCTTCATCTGAAGCTCAGTCTGAGTATAAATCTGAACAACTAAAAAGTAGAATCATTATTTTAGCTAGCAAATGTATTAATATTGGGCGTCATACTGCATTTAGTAATTCTCAAATTATTTATTATTAATTGTTTTATTAATTACTAATTATTATAAAAATTTGTAAAAATTCCAATTTGTAAACTATGTCGTTAGTTAGACAGTGAAACCAGTAAACAAAATATACAAGAAATGTGTAGAAGTTTTCACCAATAAACAATGTACATATTTTATCTGCAGAGAAAGTTGCAATCTGTTGTAATAGACACAATCTTCAAAGTTTACACAGACACAATGTACACAGATCAGTAATGTAAAATTCTCTATGCTAGATTACAGGAAAGCGTTCATGATTATCCTCTCTCATAATTGTTTAGGAAAGTCAAATTTGCAAGTTTGGTTGTTTTTGTTTTTCCTAAGGTGAAAGTAATGTATTGCAAAATAGCAAACGCTGTGCTGTGACTACATGCATACATATAGTACATGCAGAAAATAGAATAGGTTGAGCAGAAGCTTAAAATTACGAGGGGATAAATAAAAGCAGCGGGGGATTGCAGTCTATTAAGTTTATAGGATTAATCCGCACTGCTCAGATAAACGTCATTGGTATGTATGGTGGAGGTATATTATGGATACATCCTTACATACATGTATACAAGTACAAGAGAAAGTACGCATTTAAGTAAGGAGAGAAAGCAGTTTTGGATGGAATGGTCATGGTAGTCGAGTCTCGGTCTCAAACTCAGTTCAGTCTCTTGCCTGCCTAATAATAATGGAACACAATTTAAAGGTAATAAGTAGGAGCTAAGAGGAGCACTAAGAGCTGTAAAGAGAGTGAGCAACTAAAATGTGATTATTACTCTTATGTGGGTAATTATCCTCTTTAAGCTCCCACAACGCCCATCATATCACACAGTCTGGGAAAAGAAACATCCCATTCTTCTGCTATTCCGCTCCACTCTGCTCACTCTATCGTATCACTCTTTTCTCCTGGTTTAACCACCGTGCACTCCTCTATGTAACTAGCTTAGACATTAACACTCTCTCAGAGCCTTATAAACACTTTTCCTCAGACACAAGCTCAGAAAATCTATAACTATAATATCTAATATCAAATGTAGTTTGTTACTTGCAACAAAATCAGGCCAAGGCAACAAAAGCAGATTGAACTCAACTCAAAGTTGGACATTGAGGCAACTTTAAGTTTCTTCACATTCTAAATACTTACACACTTCCGTCAAATTACTTTAGAATTAACTACCTACATAGGATTTGGCATCTTTTTACCTCCGACTCTTTTCACTTTGACTCTTTTAACCTCGAGATTTATTTTGCTTTGCCACTTTTAAAATTACATAACATTGCATAAAAATTTACAAGAAAATGTATCAGTGTCAGATATAGATGGATATGTAACAACTCTTCCCTCGTATTTTATACTTGTCTCAATATAATTACCCAGGAAGTACAAGTCAGAGTAATTATTTTGTGCAACCTTTTCTTTAGTAACATTCTGTAGTGCATTATAATGTGTAGGTTAGAGGTGAAAAGAGGCAAAGTGAAAGGTATCCCGAAGTTAAGAGAGTTGGAGGTTAAAAGACGGGAGACCCCTACATACCACGTAACGTAGTCTATCTATAGTATAGTAGTCTCCTTCAATTGATTTCCGTGAATTTTGAATACGCTAAATAGTATAGTAGCTAAATACACAGCATGTATAGCAATTAGGTGGTAATACTGTTCTAAATAGTCCATTTTACAGTAAACACTCCTTTTGTCTTTATCTTTCATTTAGTACATACATTCTCCAACTTTAGTCAAGGTCTATTTCCAAATTCGCATTAAATCGATTTTATTTAAATATATAATAGTATCTGTGTGTGTAAGCAGGACTCGGATATTTGACTAATAAATTTTTTACATAGGGATCATACAGATATATTGTGAGGGAGAAGGAAGGGATGCGATAATGACGTGCGTCACTAGCTCCGGCGTCCTACCTGCGATGACTTATGTAACAATTCGTATGCATCCGAAGTCAATGTATGTGGGAATGAATATGAGAATGTTTAATTTTAATTTTTCTTTAATAAAACCAGTTTATAGATTAGATTAATCTAATGCATACAGCAAATATTTACATTCGTGTTCGCAAAAATGTTTACCATTGTTTTATAGATTATATACAATATTATCAGCTACATATGTCATCAAAACATTTTTAGACTTATATGAAGTAATTTTTTTAGATATAACCTACAAACCATTTTAGAAATGAATATTTGTCCGAGACCTGATAATAATAAATAGTGTGGAAATAGTATTTAGCGTAGCAAAGGTAATTTACGTTTTACTTACGTAGCTCTATTTATCTTACAGGTACATTGAATTGCGTGAATATTTGTCCACATTAATATTTATGTGGACATTGGTTTTGGTTCTGGTTATTTTTCTAACGTTAAATAGTTAGTTACCGTAACCGTTAGTCTAGTTTAGTTAGTTAGTATGTGTGTTAAGTGCTAAGTATATGTAGTGAGAAGTTTCTCAATGGTTCAAAAGTATATATCAGTATTTTCAGTATGTACATAACAGTAACAGCCGTAGCGTAGCACATAGGTACAGTGGGGACATTAGTATTTACGACATTCTCGATAATCCGTCATTACACAAATTAAAGTGTCGTTCAGAGAAAGTTGCAACAGTAGAAACCCACAGTCGGAGCACTTTTACTTGGGCAACTGCAAAAAATCTAAAAATAAATACCGCTCTGTTTATGGCATCAAATTATAGGTTGTAAAAGAGCAAGCCCAGTAAGCACACGTTTCTCTATACAATATAAGTAAGTAATGCTTTAACTTTATTGCAAATACATACAAATACGGTACACTGTAGTAAGTAGTGGCCAGCTTTCTCCTACTAAGTACTATGTATATAATAAAACTTTTCTCTTTCTTTTGACTGTATGTATGTATTAGAATTTTGTACACTAAAGTATATGCATGTCGTGCAACCCTTTATAGCAAAAGTATATAGCTAGCATATTATGTACCTAGATAAATAGACTGAGAATAACATTCGTATATTTATTTGCCAAGAAACCACATAGTTGCACAGTATTTTAAGAGTTCGTGTTATTGTGTGGTTTTGGTTTGGTTTGGTTTGGTGTGTCTGTGGAGGTACCTATCGTACTAACATTAGCAATGTATGGTAGTTAA
>JAQFYC010007427.1:0-10495 GCA_034694165.1 Tomocerus mixtus
GTCCTTTTTAACACCCAAAGTGAAGACCCTTATGGAACTAAAAGTGGTAGGACGGCTTATACATTGGGGCTTGGCGTGTTATAAGTTATACATCATTCTACTCACGACTTTTCCGATTTTTTAGATTATTCTTTGCCTATGTTTATTACATTTTTATCTCTCTCCTAAATTGTTTTATTGATTCGGATTATCGTATAATTATGAAGACTACTGTTAACAAAATGAATACCTACAATTATAATAAGTAAATACATTGTATAAATACAATTGGCCTTCTATTGCTCAACGTTATATTATTCTACAACACTCACCTCTCATTCAATTTTGGAAAAGCTAAAAACACAGAATAAATATGAAAGTTATTTGCAAAATTTTAATAGCACTATTCGCAATTGTTTTTGCGTTCAGTTGCGTATCCGCCAATGAAGGTAAGCATTTACTGTTTTAAATTTTAAAGCATACTTTGTTTTTGCTGTAAAAATATCGTAAGGTATAATTAAAAATGTATTATGTAATACTCTACGTGTTTGATATCTTAAAACTTTGTAAAAATTTGATTATACCTTAGCTATTTGGCTTCATAAATGTACTAAATTCGAGTTCTGTTATTAATACGGACGTAATCTTTTACATAGATGAGATGCCCCCATTGACCTGTGCCAACGTTTTGTGCCCTCCGGACAAAGTCTGCATCATGGATCCAATGTTATGTATTTGGCAACCATGTGGTCCACCTCGTCCCCTATGTATTCCCGTGTAAAATTGACATTAAAATTATTATTATTATTGTTATGACTAGTTATACACTTGTCACTTTTGTGTAAAAGTGTATTTTTTCCCAATAAAATGATTTTCAAATTATAAACTTGCGGTGGTTACCCGGCTTTCTAAACTATCACTTTGTACAAAAATGTTTGCTTTACATACAGATACATCTTCGTGGTGTTCAGTTTCAGAACCAATGCATAAAAATATTAATATATCATTCATATATTGAATCATTGAAGGGCTTAAATCAATATACATAAAATAAATAACAAGTCACAAATATAAAAGAAAGTATACTTAAAATGAAGAATCAGCAGCTCAAAAGATTAATTAATATTAATTGATTAATATTAAGCTTTGTGCCTTTACTATAATAGGTGCAAAGATGCATTGCACTGTTTCAGATAAAATTGAAGATTAGAAAACCTATCTTGGTACAGAATGAATTTGGACACAAAATGTATGCATACAAAGGAGGGACATAGTTAAAAAAACTCAATTTCATGAGTAGCAGAATGCACACTGGTGAAGAAATTAGCCATTTTGCATATACAGGTACATTTTCAGTGAGACTTGTGTTCATGCATATAATAAAGTATCTCTCTAGGAGCATTGATTAATTTTTCTTTCCGTATTTGAATATACTATAATTTATACTGTTAACTTGTAGTAAAATATGTTAATTAGCTGCTAAAATAGTGCTAAATTTTATGTAATGATGAATAAATGCAAACATTATGTAATGAAGTTGGTAGATTACAATTTATTGTCTTTCATAACAATTGGTTTTAGTTGCATTTTACTGTAATTCGGTTGTTTTAAACTGGAACACAGTAAGGAAGAGGTGGGCACGGAGCGCGGATGCACTGGACTTGTCTCATAATGCAGACATAGCCATCGGAGCATCGAACGTTTGAACAGGTCAATGATTGCCCTTCATCTGAAAAACGCACATAAGAAGTTAATTAAATGTTTATACATTTACGTGTTAAGGTTATATGTTATCTAGAAAATAATAATATAAATGTAAAATAAATTGATTTGTACCTTCAACAGCAGCAGAAGCAAAACTGATTACGGCAATGATTGCAAATAATGCAATTAAAATTTTGCAAGCGACTTTCATTTCGGTTTACTATTTTTAGTAGCAGGTCTAACAAAAGTCTTTTGCAATAACACTGCCTAAAATTTCGTTGAAAAGATTGAGGTGGAACAATACGGTGTCTGTAGCTTATATAGGACAAAAAATGTAGTCATCCCATACGTAATAATAAAAATGATTACAGGATAAACGGACCCAGTAAAATACTGAAATTAATCCCTAATAATAATATTGATAAGATAGATTAACCGTGGATAAGTGGGTAGTCGACCACGAATTATTATAAAGCTGCTGCGTAAATGCCGAGTTACTAAAGTATATGTATACTAAATACTACACTGTTAGCAAAGAAAAACGGCAAAATAATGTAATAAAAAAATTTACGTCATTGCTCAAAGGCAACATCAAGTGATCAGATTTATGGGCTGTAGATATTTCAAAATTCCGAAGACAACGCCTTCTAGAAAAAATGTTGGAAAATTTTTGTTTACTAATACCAAATCTTTTGGTCATAAATTTGAATAATGTGGCGCAGAGCTCCATATCCACAAGGAATTTGGGAATTGATAATTAATCGTATACTCACACATACACATCATGTCTGAACATAACCATATTTAACACTTCCTTATTTCAAAACTGACACATTAATGCTAAACTTGATAAATACCTACCAATTTGATTACATACCTATTTATTGCATAACCAATATATTTCATAAAGGTTCAATTTTCTTATGTTTATATTTTTCTTAACTAATTATTGTAAGTGCATAATAATTAATTACAATTATGAGACAAAAAAATTATAATGCAGAAAAGTGGAATACCAAAGAAAACAAAACAGGCAATATAATAATAATTATATCCTCGACTATGAACTTGTTATATTGTAATTGCATGTGAAATGATGAGCAAAACGATATGGTAATAAAATTACTGACGTCAATGCCCAAGTAAAGCAATGGCCTTGCCCATGGTCAGGTAACATGCGATTATTACTCGTTTACATACCTTCACAAAAGAGATGACAATTATTGGGGCTTTTATTCAAAATATTAAAAATGCAAAGAAACAGCCCCTACTAGTCGGTACGACCTTCCTATGACAGGTTATTTTCGATATGATTTGTGCAGTGTAAACTTTAATGTAACATTTAATTACTTTTTATTATTCTCTATGACCTCCCCAACTCAAAATTTGCGAGAACTGGTAACACAATGTGAAGTTTATGGAAATGTTATTGAAAAGTAAGAAAAAGCAAAAGGAGATCTAATGCACCAAAAATATTTAAATTGTAAAGCTCCAAATTGACCGATTTGCCCCATTTTCCTTCTTTAATAAATACAGATCCCACAAAACGCTTTTTCTCACAAATGAAGATCTCTAGGATAATGTCATTTATATGAATGCAGTCTACCAGGGAAAAATGGTCCTACAACAAGTGACATCAGCTTATGGGCGTGTAACGTGTACCATGAAATAAATATTATTATTCGAACATTTTATGAAATAATGACATTATAGTTACAGTTATTTGCTATTTGTTTTAAGATTTAATTATTTTAAGAAAGTAATTGTTCATGAATGTTGGTAATACAGTAAGTACGCATATTTCATCAGATGCAGATACATTATTTTGAGTTCTAACATAAAAAGAGTTAAGCATTAGCAATTGAAAAATACTGTTTCCCTAATGTACTATTTGAATGCTAAATGCTATTGAAAATATAAATTGAAACCTTTAGTTTTTAAATGAGTTGTAGCACCTCACCCCTTCCAAAGTCTCACCCGTTATTTATGGATATTTACGTTTGTGGGAAAATAATAATAATTTACAGGTATACACATATTTTTAAAAATTCATTTGATTAGATGAAGAAACAAAATATTATTAGGAAACTGAATAGGGCAAAACTTTCCGGTATATTTCCAGCATTGCTCCTCTGCATCTTCTGGATTCTCCCTTTGACATTCTGCATTACTCCTAACTTGCTACAGTAACATTTTGGAAGACTACCACGACGATAATAAATACTTGAAAGATTGTCCATTGAACATTCAAGACCATTTTCTCTAATAGTGCATTGAGTACGGCTGCTGCAGGCAGCGTCCGCCTTTCCTTCAAATACCTCCATATTGGCACAAATCGAACCTTCATCCCAACGGCACTTTCCATTTTCTCTAATGTAAATGGATTCTGGTCGCTTGGGCCCGCAATTACAACGGTTGTTAGTCTCATCGCAAGTTAGCAATTTCCCAATGCAAAAATTTCGTCCAGTATTGAGGATATTTTGCATCTTCCAAATAATATCATCAGTTAATTCTTCATTTGGATTCCTAAGCCAATCGACCACTTTTAGAGTAATTTCTCGCAATTTGATTGAATCTCCGGAATTACACCTTTCTCCATATTCCAGTGTTTCTCTACTTTCCATTTGTTTGCTGAGGTTCAACATGTGCTCTTTTTTTCTTTGAGGAATATATTGGCCGGTGATAATTGGAATAAGTAGTAGAACTGGAAGCAAGCACTGCCTAGTAATCTAAGATAGCAAGCAATATGCAAATTACTTATTAATTATCATTGCTATTTGTATAAGCGAAGTAAAATTACTACCTAATTAAATATTTGACTAATAATAAATGCGTAACGGAAGTTTTATTATTTGCAGTTTTATAATTTCCATGTCACATGTCACATTCCATTTGACATTTTGGAATTTTAGAAAATCAGAAACTTATTCAAAGGAAAATGTTGGTAACTAATTTTAAAGTATATTAAAATAGTTTACATAACAAACCACAAAATATTAATAATTAAAATAAGGAAGAGTACTTACGTAAAGAAGGTACATTCCCATGTTTCGGAAGTGGTTATAAGTATATGTATGACTATCTTATGCAATGTAAAACGGAACACTGCTGCAGAAAGTTTATTCTAACAAGTCCATCTAAAAAATCTAATGCGACTCACACTCACAATTACCGATATCGTCGATGATATAACGAAAACAGGAAATACATGACAAGCTTTTCTATGAAATAAAACTCAGGCAACAAAATATCTTATGATAGAATAGGACATTTATTTTTCCATGGAATAGGAAACCTTTTTCTATATAATGAAATAAACTAAGCGCAATTACTTTTAAAACAAAAAATGGCTAACATAACACACTTTGTACATAAACTATTTGATACAGCGTAATTGAAGTAAGGCGGTAATATTGAGATAGCTTTTGAATTCGTAGAAGAGCTTATATTTCTTTCCAACGATATAGTTGTGTTTAGTATTTGAAGTTGATAATCTAAGATATTCTGATACTTATCGTTAGTTTATTTTTAGAATGACCGACAATATGACCGTGAAGCTGTAAATTGTTTTTATATTTACTAACCGTAAATATTAGTACTTCCTTACACCAAGTAGTAGTAGTACAAGGTAACACAGAATTGTATACATAAATACATAAATGTAACATAATGCAATTGGATGAGCAATATGTACATTTTATACAGGACTACCGGAGGATATTATCTGTCGGTAGGTTTAGGGCATCTGCTTTTTTGTCGTGCCAGATCTGGAAAAATGTTTATTTGCCCTGAATGTTGATGTAGAATGTTGAACATTCTTACCTACTGGTTATCTATATTAAGAGAAAGCAAGATAATAAAAATATCTACAATATTTCTGTCTGCTGTTACACTACAAATGAATTAGGTAAAATGTGTAGTACAAATCAATGAAATACAAAGTTAACAATTAGTTTTTCAGAAGACCCAACATTAATTCTGCTTTGTTCTCCATTTTTGGTGTCTATTTTTATTTTGGAGAGCGTTATAATAGTATTTTCTGCGTTTCATTTCATTATAAACTTAAATATTAAATATACTCACATTATATTACATATTTCTCAAAAATTTTACTTATTATTTAAATAATACTTTATTATCAATTTATTCTGGGTCCATTCTGTACAATGTTCTTATATTCATTATAACAATAAAAACCCGTTCTCTATTTCATATAATGTTTATTGTTGCGTGGTAAGACGACAACATGCAATATTAAAGTTTTGCATTTTTAAGCATTCGAAATATTGTTAGTGGAATAAGTAATAGCAATAAGTAATTATACGATGCATGATATGGGTGAGGATAAGACGGACAGATTTGATTAAACTAATTAGCATATCCATAATATGAAATATTTAATAACAATTAAATGTGGATACTAAACAGAACGTTACTGGACGTATCCACTGCAGTTAACTTCTAGGATAATATTCTTTAAGTACAGGAGAAGCAGAAATTCACTTTGAGGGTACCCTGACCTTATTCTGCGTGCAAATAAGGCATCAGAACCGCAACATGGAAACGGAAACATTTAGGTTTTCACTCCCATTACTAGCGAAGCCAACTTCTAGTTCCTCTTCAAAGCTTTAATATAAGACATTTAAAAAATAGCCATCCTTTCGCCACGGTAATGTGCAATTTGTAACTGACAGTATAATTCATTCACCGACTTCAAAAAAAATTAAGATTTGGTAACGTAAGACAACTTAATGTAGTTGGAAGTAAGTTGTAGTTGTGTGTAAATTGTAACTGCATTTTAGTTGCTGAAGGGGTTGTTACATAATATGCTTTTATTTAATTAGCTATTGCATGCTTAACGTTAATTGCATAGGTGAGTATACTGAGGAAGGTGCAATTTGTAGCATTTAATTCTCTTGTTGCTGAAGAAGTATTTTTTTCTTTTTAACTGGGGTCACTATATTTGTACCCTTAAAAACGAAAAACAGTTTTCTCTTTAATGTTTTGTGGCATTCCCAGCACGCATTTTAATTAAATATATGAACCGCATGCTTCCCATTGTTCTAAACTTGATACTGAGCACGATGCATGTGTAGCATTTTAGAGTTTTTAATATGTTTGTGTACTATTTATACAATATTTGTTTTCATGAAAGTTGCATTCTTCTGTAATCCGTGATTTTGGACAATCTCGACAGAAGTAGTTAAAGAAATACTTTCCAACTTAAATCTGCTAGTAATTTTAGGTCACCGTAAGTCATGGTTCCAAACGATATATATTTTTCTCAAACGGTCCTTATAATTATGTTCTTTTATTTCTTATGGAAATTCAAACTACAAAACAAGAAAGCTGCTGAAAGTAAGACGTAAAATTAATTATTTATTAATTCCTCAATAAATGTCTAAAACTATTTTAAAAATTGTAATTTTCAAAGAGAAAATTATTTTTGGATACTTTTGAAAACCAAATTACATATTTTGTGAAGTCACAAAGGTACATACATGTATGTACATATTAATATACCTTGATTAGCAGTAAAGTATGATGCCACACTGTAAAACATTGCATGTCTTCATTATATATAATTAGAGCCAGGGATACTAAGAACATCTTCACATCTTCGTATACTGAAAGTTTTGCATATGATATTTTCAAAACCTTGCGTTGTCGCCGGACAAAAGAAATCTTTTTACCCGAGATTATACGAGATGTTTTCGTCCAATCCAAGGGAGCCAACAATATGGAAGTTTTTTGGGAAAACATTGGGTAAGGCCTTAATTTTCCAAACTATTCTGTCAAAATAATAATTACATTTGAAAATCGTATGCTTTGTACTCAACGGGTTTTCACAAAGTTGACGTATATGCATAAATGGATATGTAAAGCAGCTATTTAATTTTCGCAGGTGTATTTGCTTTGGATTATGATACTATTCATACATTTTTTAAAAATGATGCCTTCAACGACAGAAGCCATGAAAGAATATTGGGACTTTATTCAGGAGGAAAACCGGCAGGTAATACCGTATTTTACGAATCAATTCACTCCGGCGAAATAATTCACCACCCTGGTGAACTATTTCGTAAAATATGGTAATTAAACTAATCTCTGCGTAGCTATCGTTTAAATAACAACTTAACCTTTTCATTGTGCAATATAAAGCCCAATTATCTTTATTTTTTGTCTCCTACTGTTAAAAAATATTCGAAATTGAAAAAACTTTGAACGTAAGTAATCGCACAATAAATGTTTCACATCCTTAAGGGGTGTATTTGATGTATTATTGGCAATTAAAAAGAAATTCTGGAATATTAAGAGTTTTTATGGCAGAAAAACAATTTCACGTCCAATGCATATAATTATATTTATTTCAGGCATTTTAGTAAACAACGGCAAAAATTGGGAAGAGATTAAACGTTATACAATGAAAAAGTTTGGACAATTAGGATTAGGCAAAAAAGATGCGATGACATCTATACTTTCCGATTTGCTTCCTGATTTGCTGGAAAGAATTGACAGCCAAAGGCAAAAGTCAGGGAATAACATTCAAGTAAGGGATTTGTTTTCGGTGTCAGTTCTCAATGTTGTTCTAATTGTCCTTGGAGGGAAGAAATTTGCCGAAGATGATCCCGAGTTTATTGGAATGTGTAAAGGAGTTGTCGACATTTCCAATTTTCATTTAGGAAATTGGTTTTGCTTGGGATTTGTATCTAAAATCTGGGGAGTGCGTGAAATATTTGGCTACACTCACTTTGTCAATGTTGTAAACAATTTATCCAACTTATTAAAGGTTAGCAAATGTGAAATCTTTTTAAGAATTACTTTTTTGCGTTATCATTTTATTATAAATATAAGCAATATTGGCAATTGTTTCACAAATTACCAATATTTTTCTTCAAGTAGCTTATATTTAAATTGTACCTATTTTGTAGAATTTCATCGACGAAAGAGAGTCTTTGGGAATATACAAGGAAACCCCCGAAGTATTCTTAGACTTTTTTCTGCTAGAAATCGAGAAGCAGAAAAGCAATGAAGATTTAAAAGATATTTACTCGAGAAGCCAACTTGTTACACTTCTTCAGGATTTCATTTTTGCTGGAATGGATACCACAAGTAAATTTTTGGAAAGTCTAATAATGTTTATGTGTTTGTATCCCGAAGTTCAGGATAAACTTCAGAAAGAAATTGATTCTGTTATGGGAACAAGTGCCAGTCCACTTTATTATGAATGCAAATCAAGGCAAGTAAATATACATTCACATTAATAAAAAAAACGTTCAAACTGCGCATTACAAAACACGACTGATGAAATATACAAGATAAGATATAATATGTTAACGTAAATGTTAAATATATATTTGTTCCTTTTTTGTTTAGTATGCCCTACACCTTGGCCACGATTAACGAAGTTCTAAGAATGACCAACATTGTACCTTTAGTTCCCAGAATGACAACCAAAGATTTAGTAATCGGAAACCATAAAATAAGAAAGGTAGCTATGTTATGATTACGCTTATTAAATAAATAGGTACTCAAAAAGGGTAAATCATATGTAATCAAACATTCGACCCACCATAGAATACTATGAATATTTGTTCTTTGTAACAAACTAAAAGACACATTTGTTTTCCGGTTCAAAAAATAATTTTCAAACAAATTGGATTGTACAATAGAATAAGAATAATTTTTCAATTTCCCTGAAGGGGACATTCGTTGTAGCGTGCACGTTTGCTGTACGATTTGACAATACATACTGGAAGGATGCCAATTCATTCTGTCCAGAACGGTTTTTAGACGAAGGTGGCAACCTCTTACAAGAGAAAGTTGACCGGATGCTATATTTCGGAACAGGTCACCTTTTGCCTTATTTATTTAGCCCTAATATATACTTTGTTGATTTGCATCCACAATTGATGAAAATAATAATTTACAGGCGGTAGAGTTTGTCCAGGGGAGAACATTGCACCCGCCGTAGCATTTACTTTTGGTGTCGGATTCCTTCAGAAGTATTCTGTGAAAAAGGCGTATGGTTCCGAAATACTTGGACTAAAGGATAACTTTGGTATGCTTAATGGACCCGATCCGTTTCATATAAGTATTTCTGAACGTTGAATAATAACACACTAAATTAATATATGTGTAAATAATAGTTTTCTGCAATATATTAAACAAATTGCTCACCACCGCTAAATAGAACTTGTGTGTTAAAGCATGCATACCAATTTTAAGGAAGAATGTTAAATAAATGTATTGAAATAAACATAGCAGTTGACTTTTAATACATACTTTTAATACGTTTATTAATAGTACGACAGGCAGTCAAGCAAATTTTGTAGGTACCTATGTAGGTATGTATTAAAAAGCTAAAATACAAATATAAGAAATTGAAAACGGCATATCCCTACTACACATCGCCTCGCTTATGCTGTTTAGTAAGGTACCAATTAAGAATGCACGTGCACGGTTTAGCAACTCGCCAAAACTATAACACTATAATTGTGGTATGTATTGCAACATACAAACAATTATAAAAACAAAATTAATAATCTGAAGCTCATTCAGAACTAATTCCCATGGTCGCGTGTTTGATTTCAGCCTTTTCTAGTATTTCAGCCGATCCGTCATGTTAAGGAATTTGAATTTTTATCATGGATTATGTAACAAATCGTTGTGTGCCAACCCAGAACGCAAAACTTTAATTAGAACTGTGTCCTTAGATTAATTGAGATTTTAGGCTAAAAAAAAATGTTTCTGAGGAGGGGTAGAGCACCCATCATACTCTACTCACTGACCAGTCCTCTCGGACCATTTC
>JAQFYC010007428.1:0-10494 GCA_034694165.1 Tomocerus mixtus
TAGATATTATGATATTTTAAATTTCTAAATCAATGAACGGCTGTTTCACCCTTTTTGCAGTGAGGTATTCATATGTTATATACTGAGAGGAGCGTAGTGACTGTAGTGTGCCTTAGTTTGGCTCAGGTTGGCTTAAGTCAACTTATGTACGTATTTCTTTGCTGAGCTTGAGCAGCATCGTTTCGTATTATTATGTTATATTTCACCACACCTAGTTCTAGTTTGATTGCGTGTGAGTCGAGTTGCTTTTCTTGAAGAAAAAGGGTGGTAGGTAGGTTGTAGGTAGTAGACACAGGTAGGTGAGCCGATGTAAAACTTTAGTTATGTTGAGCTCTGCCATTGCTAAAGAGAAAGTCATGCAGCTTTCACTATACTATGTACATTACTCGGATCGTATACAATATACTACGTACGTATGTAGTATTTAAGGATATACTACATTTTACCTTAACTTAATTCATATTGCTTTACATTTCGTTATCGTAGTAGCCAATGCAATATAAGTATGTGCCTTCATCTCTTTTCTCTGCACTACGTACACTATGGCAATATGTGATGCGTTATGCGATCGTCATTTGAAAATGTGCAATTACTTTATGTAGACATTTTTTCTCGTGTATGTAGGTGTAGCTGTAGCTGGGAATGGTACTACCTTTCTCCAGTTTGTCCATTAGTACTGTACTGTTTGTAGCATACAACTTTTTTCTTAAATACATCTACATCCTCTTGTCTCCAGCTTATTAGTTTAGTTTCTCCTCCTTCTGTGCAGCACCTTTCTCTAAATAGCCTTTTATTTCACAGTCCCCCATCCCCATATGAATGTTAGCAACTTTTTAACTCCTTCGTTTAAAACAGTATTCATTAGTCCAGTAAGTAAATGAGCTACCTGCCTGGTTCACTTCACTTTATTTCTTCGTTGTCGTAGTCGTTGTCACTCTCCAACTATTATCACGTTATCCCATCACAATTTTTCCTAAACTAATGACACATCATTTTCATTTCATCCTCCTGCCTTTTCTTTTAGCTTTCTTCTCTCTTCATAATACAAATTACTTCATTTTAAAAATGGCTAGATTCCATTAAAAAGTTAAGTAGTTACATTATGTATACGTACATATGTGTTTTGCTATTTTCTAGGGAAAGCTACGCAGATGAACCAAATTAATAAACTTAGCTAGAGTGCTGTGCGATTACTTAAGTAAAGTTTTCTAGACATTTTTCTTACGTGGAACTATTGTATTAGTATGTGTGCATACCTAAGAAGAATATGAGCAGGTGTAGTGTAGGGATAGTTATTGTACATGTAGTTAATAGAATACAATTGAGGATATTGAAAATGTCTTGGCCTGAAATAGTGGTGTACTTTGAAATTCAAAGCTCTAAGGCTCACTTTCCTACTCAGAAATAAAAGCAGCCACTATGTATCTCCTATGTACATGCACATCCACTCTGAATGATGAAAAATTGTTGATCGTTTATCCAGAACTTTGCGTATTTGTTCAATGTAGAACTATGGACGTTACACTGCTGCTGAAGTGAAGTTCTAAGCATTAGCCGTTTGCCGATGGCTTAAGGAAAATTCGATTTAGTCGGAACTGTGTGTTCTTCCTTTGGGAACAATTCAACCACTAGCTCAACTGAAAAACTTGCCAAAACAAAACTTTAGATTTCCATATCCGAGATGAATCACAGATGGTTATGTGTATTGTAGAATACTATAGGATTCTAGGAGCACTCTCTTACATAAAAATATTCTTCTAAAAGAATTCCTGTCTGTAATGTTAGTAGAATACACAAAGAGCTACATAATATATAGATAGCTATTTACTTTAAGCACAAAGTACCCATTAATCCCAGTTATCCTACTTTTAAAACATTTCAATTCATTAGTTTCACTTTCCTTAATGGCACAGGTATGTGAGACAGTTTACAATTTACCATTACGGAAGCACAATCATCTCTAAATTTCAAATAACAAAACTCTGGCTCCGGTAACTGTAAGAGTGACTGTTTTTAAGCATAAAGTAATTTTTGCGCGCGATTGCTTTAAGTAACTTGTTGCAATTATTTATTTAGCTTAAGGAAAATTAAGACTGGGAAAAGTTTAGGAGAAAAAACAAGTAATAGGTAAGTAGATAGTAAAAATGGGATTGTTTTCTGTTTAGTGTGAATAATCGTTTTATGCACGGATACTAAAAGCTTTCAAATAATTAGTTTTCATGATGTTTTTTTTTGTTCTTTGGGGAAAGAAAGTATGAGTGTATGTACATAGATCACTGCACTGGCTTATTATGCAAATGGTAAATAGTAAGTGTGCAGTCAGCAGATTCGAAAGTAACTAGTTTGCTATTGTGTAGCCAGACCAGACCAGGCCAGGCCAGGTAGATAGATTCATAGAACTATTAGCCAAGCCCAGCCAAGCCAAGCCAGTTCACTTTAACAAAGTTGAGAAAAAGTTGGACGTATCAACTCTCATGCGTCGTCATGCTGGCTTTGCTTGGCTTGCTTTCCCTTGCACTGGATATAGGCTGCTCGCTTCCTAAATTAGTATTACTTGACTTACTTTCCTAGTTACAACAGTCAAGATAAGTTTTTCTCTGTGTGAACAGGAAACACTTTGTGAAAAATGGTTCAATTTAATGTTCATGAAAGGAAGGGAGGAGAAACAGAGAGCGGGGAGATGAAATTCCTTTTACGTAGCTAGCTAACAAGTTAGCACAACCTAAAAAATGACATGTTTAACCAAACTAACTTTAGCATTCTAAATCGAGGTGATAAAACGTATAGGCATATACGTACGTATGCCTACATTGAAAGGAAAGTTAATTGATCCTGAAGTTTCTTCTATCTTATTAGTCTTGGCGGATTATGGATCACCTGTCCTTTGTAGTTTTACTATTTATCTGTCCAGGGGGAGAAAAATATTGTGAAAAGTCTTCTGTACTGCACCAGGAACAAAAATACACCTACTATACCTATAGAGAAATAACTTAAAATAATTACTTATGTAATTACATTGATTGACTTTTTCTTGTTAGCCCATCTACTACATGTTAAATATTATATAAAAATGTACTCTGAAATTATCTATTTTAATTGCTATTTTTTTTCCTTTGCCAAATTATGCTCGTACTTTCTCTATTTTACTTAAGATGGGTATCAATGAGCCTTTGTACTTTTACATGATTCATGCATTCCAAAAATATGCATTTACCTGTGCAAAAATCCTAATATCTCCTAATGGATTACGAAAGGAAAAATACAAAGAACAACAAGAACACGATGCTGAATAGAAATGAAAGAGTAAATGGAAGAGAAATAAATTGAAAATGACAAAGAAATATTTTGAGACACATAATGCAATTATGCCGTAGCTTTTTTGTATGTTAAACTGTATCAAGAACACATTTGATGATACTGTTCATAGATTGAAACTTTGAAACACGACATTGTTAAGCCTCATATTCGCCAAGCCAAAGAAACAGATCTATATCAATAACTGTAGGACAATACGCCTAAATACTTCCATAATACTACGACTACAATACTGTTCGGCATTGTCACTGAAGCTAGGATAAATCTTTTGTCTTTTTAGTTAGTACAGTTAGGATGTGAATGTAAAGTTAAAAGGAGTCTTGTCAGAGAAAAGGATTTAAAGGAAGCAAAGCTAAAGGAGTCTCACTGAATCAAGTCACAGAAGAACCAAGTCAGAAATAGAGAAAATCAGAAAAGAGAAACAAGCAGAAGATTTCGGTTCTTACAGTTTGTTTGAAGGGAAGTTCTTTGAAGTGCATTCAGGCCAGACGATGATTATGACTAACGTAAGTAGTAAGAGAGGAGAATACATAGAAAATGAGACGACTGGCTCTAGAAAAGGATGAGGACGTGGATGAATAATATGCGGCGAATGGAAAATAGGCATTATTAAGGATGAACTCTCTGTTACTTACTTACTCTACATGCCACTGCATGCAGAATGGCTTTCAGAATATATAATATTATGCTATATGCTATGCAAGTAGGTAAGAGAAAGAATATTCGACATAAATTTATGTAGCAATATGAAATCGTATGAATATAGGCATTATATTATAAGTAATACGGTCAAATATGTATATATACTATATATGTTGCGTCAAATTGAACATTTACGAGCTACTTATTTTAGAAAATAAATTCAATGCCACTCAACCCCTTTTGCATAGTGAAAGTCCAAAACATAAAACTGTTTCCACATAGATTTTGAAAGTTACTAATTTTCTTACTAAAAATATTATGCTTTAAACATTTCAGTTGTAGGAATAATGGACAGAAAATAATTTGGTAATCAAAAGCTGTAGATTCTGAATTTCAATTAAAAAGCTGTATTGAAACGTTGAAAGTTCCAATCTCTCAATATACATATATTATACTAAGATTTTAACATTTATTAAAAAACTACTTCCTATTTATCTTCTCTTTACCAAGCACATAGAAGAAATGTCCAAAAAGTCTGCAACGCATATAACCAAAATAGCTATATCAATAGTAATATTAAAGGAACGCACTTACTCTTACGAAAGTGGAATATCTATGTACTACAATATAATATGCATTTTATTTACTGGTGAGTGAGCTGGAGCTGACTATATAGGCACCGTGTATGGGACTTTCATCTTGTTGCGGTACTTTAAGCATAAGTATGTAGGCAGAGTAGTCACTCTCTTCAGAGTCAGTTCAATTTTGCGGCGGATGAAGAGTAAGGCACTGAAGAGTCCTGAGAGAGTGAGCCGACACAGAAACTTCAAACTTGGCAAATTGCACAGGGAATCTATCTGTTGTTCTATATCTTTCCATTTACTCGCTTACTCCCTTATAATATTTCACTAACTATATAATCTACCAGAATTTCTGGCCATATGTATGAAGATTTCTGGTTATGATGGGATGGGATGCGATAGAATATGATACAATCAACTACAAGTGCTTCTAAAGGTATATATTACGTAATAGTACCTATAATAACTAAAAGTGCCTATGTATAATATATAAATATTGCAGTTGAGGACTAAAGGGCTGCTATAATGCTAGAAACTAGAGCTGACCGTCTTTCGATGTTGCTGAGCCATTGCATATCCCATTTCCATATGTTTCCCTATGTTGAGGAATATATTTTCGTGTCTTGTAGTCCTCACTCACAAGGGAGCTCCACTCATTTTAGTCATTTGACATTCATGGCTAGGATCTTCATTTCACCACATCACATCATAACACAACACAATAGTAATTTGAAGCAGTGGAAACTGCATAAAAATCAAAAGTGTGCTATTCTGTGCCGTAGGTACGTATTTGTGTTGTGTGTATGTATGTACGTATGTTCATATATATCTATTCTATGTAGGTCTGAGAAGGGAAACACGTAATTTCCCAATACCCTTGAGGACTCCTTCTATCTGTTTTCTAATAACATGAGAGTTAATTACTGATAATATAAACAGCTCTTGAATTTGATAGAATGGAAATGTAATTATCAATACGAATGTATCTAACTGTAACTTAACTAACTAACGAACTTGTCCATGTATCTCTTTCCTTCATTGTGTAGCATCATATAAGAGATAGAATGATAGAATATCTGTGTATGTTTATTATGATGCTCCATAGACTTCATCGAATGATAAACTAAACTTGATGAAACGAAATTCGTTGCGCTTTGCCGCAAAATTAAACAAGCTAGTCGGACGGAAGTGAATGAGTTTGAGGAGAAATAGAGAGAAAGTGAATGGGAAAGGAAGAGCTCCAGGTGCCCCATAGGCTTACGTAGTTTAGCCAGATGAAATGGGTTTACTTCCAACGGGAATGGCAGAAAGAGGCTAGATCTCGATAGCCTGCCCTGTTTTGGCCTAGGCTTGGCGGAACTTGAATTGAATAACATTGAGTCTGATTCTCTCTTTCTCTATAGCAAATATATATTTTATAGTGCGCTAGTATGTATACTATATTTGTATGTGTAGTGTTTGGCAAGGAATATTTAGGAGGCTTTAGTACTTTCATAGTTGATTAATTGGACAGATGCTGAGATAGAGTAGAAGAAAAGGAGTCTGCTGGATTTAGATAGAGAGGAATACTACTTATGTAACTGTCTTTCGGTTATCTATCCGCATTTCTTGTAAGTAGATGCAACTTTCTCTTTTCCAAGAAACTTCTACTTAAATATGGATGTACGGTATACTGTAGTTTAGGAAAGTGAAGTACCCAAGTAAAAGGTAGCATTATCTGTATACATACATATTAATATCTATTAATGGAAGACTGCTGTCTTGTCTTTATGTTCGTATCTACTGTACTAGGCAGTAAAATACATAATCTTACGACTTACAATTGTATACTTGAATATTAGAGACAGAACAAACTCAAACAGTTGTAATTTGTTTATATTTAAATCCTTCTATCTGTACAGCTCTAAGTTCCCTATGTATCTTTTGTTTCTGTTAAACTAAACAGTCAGGAAAATGCGTGCGTATTGCTTGTGGATTGAATTGGATGTTCTTGAACTGAACAAACACAGAAGATGCTTCTGCTTAAATGACGGTTTAGTCTTTACTTACCTTAAGTTTAGGGGATTTAGTCCAATGACTGACATATTAATATTGTTTCCCTCTTTTTGTGTTCTACTTTGTCGATTTTGTGATTTCCTTTCCTATAGTTTATAGTTTCCTTCAATAGTAAGTAATACGTTTATGTATGCATAAACTCTGAGAAAATTCGTTTAATTTTTTCCTACATACGTAATATACATAAGGTAGGTTTAGATAGGGTTCTGTATAATACTATCGATTTAATATTCACTAGGTTTACATTTTGAGGAGACAAATAATAGGTATCTCACTTTGGCATGTGTAACTACCTGACACAACATTCATTGTTTATAACAACGTATTTAGTTACATAGACAAAGATGGGATGTTATATAATACTATAAACTTCTATGTACGGGGATATTGTATTTACTTGAGAAACATATGAGAAACTAAAACTAAAATGCTTTTAGGTTGAATTCCCTAAGAGAAAAACAGAAGAAAGTAAAGGACACGCTAAGATGAAAGCAGTTAGTTAGGGATTGTGACAAGACAGTCAACTCAACTCAAGTCAAGTCTACTCAAGTCTAGGCAAAGGATGAAAGAATGGAAGATGGGAAATATAACGACGGAAACAAGACAGGTACAAAATGTTAGTTGACTCAAAGTTCAGTGAAAGTCGAACTGGAAGGAGGCACAATTACTTACTATATAGTATACCTACATACTATACTAATAGAAAGCATAGTATGCATGTAGGTATAATATTCATATAGTCTAATTTAATATAATTTGTTCTAGAAAGGTAGATACTACTAGAAATACTAGGCCCACTATAGAAAACGGACGTTGACAAGCCTTTCAGGAGTTAGTTGAAGTTGGATGTGAAGTAACACTAACACTAACGTTCACTGACTCTGACTTGTCTAATCATTTTATGTAGGTATACATAACTTTCATCTAATTGATCTACATACACGTGTTTTAACTACCAATGAATATGGTGCAGTGTGTGGGAGAAAGGATTATCTTTTATAATAACTAAATAGCTAGGTACTTATTATATAAGTAGGTACGGTCACTTTACTTAACAAAGGGCTTATGTGTAAGGCTACAAGCAGAATTTGCAATATTAGGAATAAGGTAATTCCTGTTGTATTTATGTACAAGTTAGTTAAGCTCTTCTCTAATAGAAAGCTGGTTGATGAAATTTTGTATTACAAAGCTGAATGTAGTTTGGTTTGTACAGTGGGAGCTCCTGTCCTGTACTTTTGCAGATTGCCGCAAACAAAATTTAGTACTCCACTTTGAGGAGAATGCCCTTTATGCAGCAGACACTTGGTGGTTATGTTATGTTATGCAGGTTTGCTTCTCTTATTACAAAGGAAGTGTATAAATACGTAGACATATAGTAGTATCAGTATTTAAGTGATATAATCTCGTATGTACTATAGAAATAGGTAGTTTCTTTCGTGTTCATACTTATTTCGGTTTAGGTAGATGGTAGATACATAGTAGATACCTAGGTTAAGTAATCTACATATTTACCTGTCTGATGTCTAGTTCAATTTCCAGGGCAGGATAGAGTTGAGTGTTTTCGGTATTGTGATTACAAAATTACATGTCTATATGGAGCATGAAAGTATCCGTATTCTGCTGAATAGGTACACTTACAGAATGCAAACTAAACTTTAGTAAGGGAATACATTTTGTAACTTTTTGCTGTGACAAGCTTCCTCTGTGTAATGGAATAATAACGTCTGGATACGGATGTGAAGAAACGTTGTCGGTTCGCAATTTGTTTGGGTATTCATATGCGTGTCATATCATATATCACATGCAGCTAAGTATGTACGTACGAGTAGTAGTAGCTTGCAACTATTGTATGCCAAAGTGGCAGGCTCTCTATACGTTAAGAGTTAAAAAGGAACTGTGAGATCCATCCGCTTACCTTTAAGGAAAGGAAAGGTTGCAAACTCGATTCTATTATAAATTGACTTCCTGTAAATGTCAAAGAGGACGAATTCAATATTAGTTAGAAAACCTAACGTAACTATGCTCTCGTAATCATAACCCATTCATATAGATAGATATAGTAGATTGATAAAAACATAATTCTTATACATAGTTTGTTTAAGAATGTAGCATAAATAGTAGATACATACTAAATAGATTCCCAAAGTGAATATGGGGGTTTTGTATACTATACTAAGTATAGGATTGCTAAAATTTTTCTATATAACTAAGCTAATAATAAGTACATACAGTAGAATGTGGGGTAATAAATCTATATATTACATGCATACGGTGGTGTATGGAATAAAGAAAATGCCTTTCCCCTGTAAAGCTTTAGTTTTCTCCGGAGCCGTGTCAAACTTTTCGATGTTCTCGTTTTCAACTTTTTATAATTGCTGAAGGCAATCACTGCTAGTGAAAGAACAGATGTACATAATATTGAAATGACTTCCCAGAAAACCCTAGTCTGGTGCAGATATAGTATTTATTCACATTTTGTCTGTGGAATCACTGATAAGCTACATTTAAGAGTTTTGGAAAAAATTCTATGCTTGCTAATTTTTGTTGAGAAAAATCAAGTATACATACATATCGACGCCTACATAATGAGAAAGGCCAAATTAACTTTCTATATATGAAAAATAGACTGAATCACTTTTTATATTATACATGGCAAGGCAAATTAACGAGTTATCTGTCTATTTATTGTATACATAATTACTACAATATTGTCATATAATAAAGTGGGATTGAATTCAATAATTACTTATGTTTGGCTGTAATATGGATATACAATTACTAAGTAGTACTTATATTGTAGGTCCTACATTATGGGATCTCTGTATAATTAAAAATGTCTTGACCCCAAATCTCATGGCTTGTTAACCCCACGCACACCTATTCATCATGGTATTTTGTAGTATCATCAAAATAGTGTTTTGAGAGTAGGTGTGTAGAAAGGGAGAATTTGACTGAACGTAAACTCTCTACGGTTTGAGTTAGAATGATTGACACTATTTGACTTGCAAATAACATCAGCAGATAAATCACCTTTTCCGTTCCAATACAAGTTTTTGATTAGATTTTGTGTTCGCCTGCGCCAGTTTGACATATAGTTTACTGGCTGGTGCAACAGATCAGAAGTCTTCTTTCTTCCTTTAAATAAGCTCCAGTCGACTCGACCCAATCCTATAGGCATTTTACATGATGTAGGGTACATTCATTTTGGTCCACCTAACATTTACTTTCGACTTTCATATTATTTTCTACTCCCCATCACCCCATCTGTAGAGTTTAGAGTATTCTTTCTGCTTAAGGCTGTTTAACACTTTATGAAAGTTGCACATCGTATATACCTATACAATACATACGTAATACGCGTTAAATTTTTCTTGTTACATAATACAATATTTTTGCCTTATTCAATATGATGTATCTTACCATGATTACTTGACCTTATTTTTATCTGCCAAGCATCTGTTGATACTTTGTTATTTCCAGCAATCTCATACATATATGCTTAATCTAAAATGGACTATTCTTCATTGTTTCTTGCAAATATTATAGCGAAATATTGTAACCCTTTTCACAAAGCATAGTTACACAATGCCTCTTAAGTATCTTAGGTAATGTACAGTTGCTAAACTAAATCACTCCAACTATGTTAATGTTGTATTGCATATGTTTGTTAATGGTATGACAATTTTAAAACGTACACAATATTTGTATAAATATGCAGTGGTTCTGGTACCTCTGAGAAGACTGAGATCTTTTGTAGTTAAATACATTAACTAAAAATTATGAGATAGATTAATTTCTTCATTATTAAATGTTTTTAATTTCCCGATTGCAAAATGGATCTTAAAAAATCAGGAAAACTTAAAGACTAGATACAAATAATCTTTAGGCAGTAGTCAGAATT
>JAQFYC010007429.1:0-10493 GCA_034694165.1 Tomocerus mixtus
AAAGAATCTTAAGTGAATACTATAGAGTTCTTTAGTTAAAACGCTTTGCACTTTCACAACAGTACAAAACGATATAACGAAGTTTTCGCCTCACAAATACTAGTAGTAAATCCATAGAAAAAATAATGCCCCAAAAATGTGAGCATGCAGTTGTTTGTTAACAAGCAGGAAATTGTAGTAGTACTTCCGATATTTTATAAAAGTACAGATTCTGTCAACGTCAATTTTATTAGTAATTAAATGTTTGACTTTGTGACAGTAATAACAGAAAGAACATCTGTATGTTCTGTTTTTTGCAACTCCCCCTGTAGTTTATAAATCGATAAAGAGTATTATTGCTTAGATTCAATATAACCTAGAAAGTTAATATCCATAGAACTAAATGGACGGTAGCACTTAAATGCGTGTGGAATCAGAAAGTGCATACAAAGGTATGTCCATACACTACCTACCTACGCAGTAGATGGGCAAATGAGAAAGCTTTCGTATTTCTCCCTTTCTCCCTAAAACTCTAACTCACTCATTGTCAGTCAGTCAGCTAAGGCTGTATGGTAGTAGGTATTCTGTTGATTTCTCCAGCACTAAAGAAAACCGCGGAGTGCAGCTGCTAAGAGACGGACGGGATGGATGGATGGAAAGATAAAGAAAAGAACTGCGAGTGAGTGAGTGAGCGTAGTGTGTAGAAATGGGAAAGGAATAGGTCAATATTGACTCAGAAATTCGGATCTGATTATACGGTGCAAAGAGTAGTACTTGCAATTCCTGCACACGGCGAGAACCTCATTATTTGAGACTCTGGGGATATTAGGTGACTCTCTCGGGAACCACCAAATCCCTTCCCCTCCAAATCAATGAAGATTGATGACTCTCACTTTCCCCTGACTGCTATCTTTACTCAAGTTACACATTGTTACTCCCTACATAAACTTTTTTTATACTGCAAACCATATTTGTAAGGATTTCTAAGCATATTTGTACTTACGCACCTTCACTTACTTATTTAGGAGTAATAATGTTGAATTAGACAGAAAGGGAAAGTCTTTCCACTTTTCTACAAACTATACTGATACATTTCTGTGCATCCAATTCAAATAAATAGTAACTGCAAGTAAAGATACAAGATATTTACTGTAACGTAATATGACATTCTACTGTTCTGTAAAGGGTAATAGGATCTGTATCATGCATTTCTTTGTATCATCTGTCTACAATAGTTAGCAATACACATATCTGTTCTGGTTCCGGGTGGACAAGCTACCTTAGACCAAAGCCAAACGATTTGATGTGCATACAAATACTGCATGTATCTCTACTGATAGGAAATATTACACTACATTTACTTCAGGATCACGCTCACCGTCTGGAAAAATTCCACTCTTGCTTTTGCTTTCCCTTTCATTTCAATGTCGTTTCCCGATATGTATTGCACATAAGTACTTCACAGTATTCTAGTCTAGAGGTAGGAGTCAATTCAACCAAAGCGATGCACTTGAGTTGAACAAATTGGAATCTGTGAATGTGCGTAGGAAAACGAAACCACGTGCCAGTCACGGTTTATAAAGTAAATGGATCTCCTCCGTATCTCAACCTAACCAAACTAACAACAAATGTGTACATAGGTTGGTTTACGTAGCTACACAGTAGTTTTGTAAGAATATATTTACTGCTTCTTCTTTATAAATCAAGTGCAAAGGCAAACAAACTAGGAAGAATCATTCTAGTACATAGGTACATATATATTAGGTAAACACAAACAGGCGCCTATGTTCATATAATGCATCTGCATAAACATAGAGAGAGGAAAAGGGAAGTTGGTTTGGTTTGGTATGGAGAAAGTAGTGAAAGTATAAACACTAGATTAACAAAACATTCCAGGCACCCTACCATGTTTTGGCATAGGTTTGCTTCGCCTAAGAGAATCACTACGGAATTCCGTATGGCAATCGTGAGTTATGTGTACGAGTGTTTCGCAGAGTTTGTTGGATGCGGAATCCTTTCCTTTGGTAAATGAAAACAGCCGGTGTCTTGTCTTTTGCCGGTTAGAGAGAGAACGCAAGAGAAAGAGAGAGTCGCTCGCGGTTTCCGTTTTAATAGAAGCACATGTGCCTTACTAAACGCATATAAATATCTATCTTATAGGAAAATATGTTGTATACTACAATGCTGGGAATGCAAAACCTAAATCCCTAGCTCACAAAGCCAGGCAAGACAAGACACTAAACCAAAGTCTTTAAAGAAAGACACTCACTATCTACACTAAATTCCCTTTCACCAAATATAGTGCATGCATTTCTCTTTGAGGTCATAGCTTCTCATTCTAATCCACATTAGGCCTTTCTATTACTACTATAATCTTTGATTAAAACTAAGGAAAATATATGGCTCGGCCTCTCTCAGCCCAGAAATCCTAATTCAAAAATCATAGGGCTTAAATGCAAAAATAATTCCAGTATTTATAGAACTACAAGAGAGAAAGCAATTGTGTGTTTTTGCAAATTCAAACAGGGAGGTTTGTGTAATAATATAAGTAATTATGTAGCTATACCTAATACTTTAATACGCTTTGGTTTCTCCCATAAACCAGCAAGATAGAAATACATTAGGGAAAGCATTACTGAAAGATTGGACACTTTATCCATCATTTAACAATATTTGTAGGAATATAACATTGTACCTAATACTTATTGTAGGTTCCATTGTAGGCTCATCTTTTAGGTTTGGTATAGCTAAAAGGACATTACAGTCAGTAGTAATTCAAAAAGCAATGATACTTACTTATATGTATATGTAGATGCACTTGAAACTAAATGCAAATTCAATGGGATAAGACAGGCAGCTGAACTGGGGGAAATTAGCATACCCCGGCCTGCCTAGAAGCATTTAATTACTTTAAAGACATATGTATTTCACAAAATGGTTTCACATCTATTTATCACAAAGTGTTCCATTTCGCATAGGTAATAAATACAGAGATACATTAAGATTAATATAATTAAAAAATCTTTACTTGCCTATCCGTGTTTAGCAAAATGAAGAATTAAATAACTACAATATCCTGTCAACGTATAGCAGTCTGAATAACCATTTCCTTTCCCTTGCTTTTCCACTACTTTTCTTGTTCAACTTAAAACATTGAAAAAGCGATCTTCTCACAAGTGAATTAGTATAATGAAGAAATGAAAGTTCTTCAGAAATTGTACATAAGAAAATTATACACTTGGAGAAAGCCTGAAGAAGTTTTGGAAAAATGAGAATTTGTACTACTTATATTAAATATTTAAATGAACCTGATTTTTAACCATATTGGCTAAAATAACAAATTATATTGAACTAAAGAATATATATGTATAGCCTAAAACTTTTCGTTTTTGCCATGATGTTTTGTCTAGAATGAGAAAAGTGGAGTGAGAATAGCTATCTACAATCTGCACACTCCTGTTTCTGGTCTGGTGTGCTCAAGTAATAATGTTTACAAACCAACACATGACATTATAACAGAAGGATTGTTTGCCAATAAAGTGAAAGGAAAAGATAGAAATCTGAAGAGACAGAGTGGGAATGAATGAGTTGAGGGATAGTCATTGGGATCGTGACTATATATGTACTTTCTATGAAGATTCGATTAACGGGAATGGGAAACGAGCATTAATGTCCCTATCTGTATCTGTGAATCTGTTCTGTAGTGGTGCAGATGTAAATGTAAGCCCAAATTGAGCTAGCTCAGCAAAGCCAAGCAAAGCAACACTTGTTCCCATCTTGAGAATTCTCCTACACTCACTTTCCCTCTCATCCACTCGACTCAACTCACAATCAGTCAGTTGCTTTGCAATCAGTGGAGAAGTTCAAGTGGAAATAAAGAAGCGAGCCGGTTTCTTATTTTCATTTAATTTAATTCCGTTTTGCTTCTGTCAAACTTTTTCTCATTCCCATCCCCCATTTTTCATCCAATACACAGCGTATCTGCTGTTGAGCGAAAGAAGTGCTTCATCCACGTGGCAGCTCGTTTTCAAACGAAAAACTTACAAGTGAATAATAGAATGTATATCCTTTGTCTTTTTGAAGTGTTAGTAATAATAAAATTTTTGTGTACATAAGTAAAAATAGTAGATTTTATATTACAACACAATAAAGTTTTCAAGCAGTCTATTATTGAACTTTCGCCATAGTACGCTTTCACCCAGAATGTTATTACTTCGCAGTCAAGGGGTGTGAATAGGTGACGTTCATGAATTGTTTTTCTTAGAAACGTCCACGAGCTACACACCATAAAATTAATTTTCTCTTCTATAATGACACTTTACATTTGATGTCCAATAAGTTAAGCCATCAATAGTATTGGAGATAGCCCAAAGATTTTTCAAATGTTTATACCATGATCTTAGTACATAGATATGAAACCGAAGTTTCTTATGGTGAAAGTTTAGTGGTTGACAGTTAGTAAGGCACACTGTACAGAGTACTGTACTAATATAAAAGCATTATGTTCTGAATTGTGAAGTCCTTAGAATTATGAATGCAATAACTCTTCGGCTAAGTATAATTGCATTTCTACGTTCACAAATGTAGATGATCAAATACATTACCAATGTTATGCATACATGAAGGACGAAGTTGCCTTAGATTATATTGGTTGGATTCTCAATCACTTTGAAGTTTTTGATTTGTTAGATATGTAGTGTCTACTGTCTATTATGACAATTTCTATTTTACATTTCTATACTCGTCTCACTTAATGTGAAATGAATGAACATGAAGTGGTCCACTTCTCTTTCTCAGTGGATGTAAGAGATCTTATAGAATAAAGCTAACCCAAGTATCGTAACAGAATGAAAAGCAGTTCTCTCCTACTTATATAGAATAATATGGATTGGATAGCGTGAGCTGTGATCGTAAGTAATGTAATGGATTCCGGTAGTGCGAGTAAGTGGAACTGCCATTGCTTTTTTCTATTTCGTTTTTTCATGATTTTTTCCCTTTACGTAACTGTACGTTGAAACGAAAGCCCAACTTGATGTCGACCCCAAAATTCACAGCGAATAAAATAAAATGAGCAAGACATAGGTTGACAAGATATACTGAACAATATCAAACAGAGCTCTGAGCCATCCAGAATCCGACGATCCACCCATAGCCCAGGCCAAGCCAGTGAAACGTCTTTACATAATGGTTGGCAGTGGCATGGCATGCTTTCCAACTAAATAATACGGATTGTACAATATATGTAAGTATTATAAAGTAGTAGGAGTATAAAGTAGATTCCCTTTCCAAGCCAAGCCACAGATGGATAAGAAACGGAATTTTCTAAGTAGAAATACATACTTACTCACTCTTGTACTCTTCTGTCTGCCTGTACATGGAAAATGAGATTTCTCATAGAGATTGAGCTTCCTTCCTTCCAGTTCTGCCAATTCGACGTTCATCGTTCGTTCGACCCACGCCATAGCAAGCCAGAACCAGGAGAGAGCAGAACGAGACGGAAAGTAAGATGAATTATTCACTCGACGACTGACACTTTCACTTCTACACATAACACACTTTGTGAGCGAACTCATACTTTCACCGGATCCGAATATTATAGTACAGTACATGCTACAAGGCTCCTTGTACATACATCAACATACTAAACATAAGCAACATGTCCTAGGTACTGCAATCCGTTATAGAGGCGTGAGTTTCTCATATATGTCAAACTTTTGCAAAGATATTCACAGAGAAGGGTTTTATGGGTATATTGGTAAATTAACGTATTTCCCAAGGTGTCCCAAGATTTTATGATTAAATAATATAAGTCTCAATCTCAACGCAAATTATCTGACATTGATTGTGAATCGTTCCTGCCTAGTGGTGTTCTGTGCCTACGACAAATACATAGGTTGTTGTAAATTGTATATTATTTAGTGCATTATTCCATATATATTTACCATAATATACTAGTACAGTATATACTTCCGTAGGAGTTATTTAATAGATCTGTCTTTCAGATACTTACTTTGAAATGTGTGTACTATCGCTTTCAGAGTAGGTAGAGTAGAATGTGTATTAGGAAACATAGTGTGATGTGGTGTGGTTTGGTCTCCCTTCCAGGCTAGGGATGTCATGTGAATGCCATCCCAACTCAACTCAACACACAATCACACAAGACGAAGGAAAGGAACGATAGACCAAACCAAACCAGAAGCAGACATCCATAGATATTTACTGCACACAGAAGTAGTTTCCTAGTGGGATGTGGAAGAGAAAGTACAAAATAAAGTCAAAAGCACTTGTTAACGCATTTTATATTTATGCAGTTGCTCTTATGTTTCTCACTCTCACTTCTATTATTCATATTACATAAAAGTGCGAAGGAAGACACACTCTCGTGAAGAAAGTATATGTAAGTACCTAACTCATTGTATTGTTCTGAAATATGCATTGACAACTGAAATAACTACGTATACGTATGTGTAGTGTAAAGTGTAACACTTAAGGGCCAAAAGGACAATTTTTGAGTACTCTTACACTCTACGTATATAGTATATGGTTTAAGCTAACTACTTAAACAATCTAAGGGCATATTGTTGTACATATTTAGTAATACGTGTCCTTTTGGTATGAATTAGCTCTATATTTGGCCCACGTTTATAAGCAGTACCTTCAGTGTTATACTTAAGGTTGGCTTTAATGCAACCCGCATTTAATGAATCCATTCTTTTCAACATTTCCACAAAAATAGTTTATAGCAATATCTAGGACAAATGCAGGCCAAAATTAATTGCTTTAAATTTTTAGTGAGTTTCCGACAATTTTAAACTTTTGCCAAAACTTTACATGTTCATGTATCGTATTTTAAAATGTAGTGGAACTATAGTCACTTTTGCCGATTGTGAAAAAAAATGATCCTGAAGTGAATTGAATACTGTAATATTATTAAACTGAAAATTAATCACTCATTAAATAGAATTCAGATAAGAATTGCATTTAGAACGAACTGTGACAATTCCTCCATTACATCTCTAAAGAAATATATTATTTGGTTAACAATTAAAGATAATTAAAAACCGCAACTCAGCTGGAATGATACTTTTAGTAATTTACAATAGTATGGGTATCTAAAAGTGCAACCTACCCTTTTTTGTTAGTGTCTTAGCATACAGTTTTAGATAAGTACCTAACCTACCTAGGTAAGCATGTACTGTAAATGAGACTACCAAGGAGTTCGCCTTTTAATTTCACTGAAAATGCTTTCTCGGTAGTTTAGTGGTTGGAAATATCCTGACTTGCCTTGGCAATTACCATTAGCATAATTTGGCATTGTCGTGCATATGCAGACATGTGAATGTAAGAAGAACCATTTAAATTCATCTGCACCACGCTCACGAGGAGTAAACGAAGGAAATAATGAACGGCTTTTTTTGTTCGAGACACAAGGGCCCTTCTGCACGGAATAAGAATGACGAAAGCTCATTCTCATCGTTAGTAACTCAAGTTGGTATTTATATCTGTAGGTAGGCATCTTAGGCGAGTATCTATGTACAGTTAACTTTCCTGGCTCCATTCTACTCTCCTCTAAAAATATTAGAGACTAGCGTTACGTAAAGATACTCATCTGGGCAACTGTGCATGCACGATAGTCTGCTAAGATAGTCATGCTGCTACTTTATGTTACGTGCTCGTCTAAACGTCACAAGAATTACGCTCTTCCTAACTAAACTAAGCAAAGAATGAAGGGAAAAAGTCTAATAAATGGAAAAGTCTTGCTAGCAGAATAATTAATTTCGACTGAGTTGCACTATGAGTTAGAATGACAGGCCCAAATTCTAAAAAAGCAGATACCTTAGTGTACACCAAGTTACGGTAAACTAGCACCAAGCGGTAACAAGAAGCCCGTTCAAGTAATTACATTCATAGGCAATACGTTGCAAACATTTTCAAAATCTTTGCTAAATGTACTGTATATGCTACTAGTTATCTATTGCTGTAAATATGTGATTTTTCTTTATATGTTTCACGAATTTGCCAGTTTTATGAAAGGGTATCTAGCATTTGGAAACCAGTACCCAGCGTGAATTTGGATTAATCTAATGATGCACATCATAATATGATACTTTCAACATTATTATGTTGAAAGATATCTAAAAGTATAGCCGCCTACTCTGGGAAGTGAAAGATAGAGAGTTTTCTCCAAGTTGCTAGGAACTGTAGTATCTCCCACAGCAAAACTTTTAGGAATAGCCAATCCGCCATAATTAGGATCCGAATGAACTCTTAGTCAGACTGCAAAGATTCCCCAAGCCCATTGTAAATATATCATTCAGGTTAAAATAAGTTTCTTAATTTAGGTTGGTTGCTAAATGGTTCAAATGAGAATGAGGTTCGTGTTTCCATTCCAATAACGTTTCTTCGCTGAATATCATTTGACGTTCCTTTCTTTGACGTTAATTGACATTTGATCATAGAGAGCAACAGCACGGTTTTACGGTGTGCTAGATAAATATATAGTTTGCGTTTTCAGGTACTTTCATTTCATAGATAAGTAAGCAGGATCTAGAATAGAATTAACGGTCTTTCAATGTACATCTGTACGATATCACATTATGCAACATTATTGAAAATTTTATTTTTAGTCCCAATAAAAGGGCTTTACTTCTATCATTGTCCAGAATTGCTTCTATAAAAGTACAAAGTACTATGTACCTTTATTAATACAGATATAAAGGTGGATTGTACTTACTAGTACATTTATACGCCGTATTGCCTATAACTAGCTAACATGTGCGTCATTTTATGTTCAGGAAATTTGGACGGACATTGATTGTTAAATTTCCTCTCTAGTAGCATTCGTAAGTAGGTACTTGTAGCTCAATGGAGAAATTGAGCAAGGAGTCTTCCATTCATCCGAGTCCAGGAGAAGTGTAAGGGGAAATGGTTAAGTTCTGCTGATAGGAAGAGTAAAAGTACCCGACCCGTAGTAGTCGTCCAACTTGAAGTTGATGAGGTAGGTTCGTAAGTCAAGCCAACTTTTACAAATGTGTATATGTAATATCTGTAACTTACCCAAAAGCGAATGTAAAACTACTGAACTACTTGAATATCTCTATTGTGCAGGAGTTGGTGTTATTACAACTTACATTTTCAACGGTAACTACATATAACTTCAATACATACAACACAAAATGCTACAGTACCGGCTCAAGGTATTTAGGGGCCCTGGGTTTGAAACTTTATGTGGGTCCGTTGGACCCAAAAATGTATCTTTAGTAATTTAATTCTAAATTTTCCTTCTACCCTTAAGAAATTTTGCTTTCAGATAATTCAGAATATTTAGTATACTATTTCGAGAGGATCCTGTGTTTAATTAGCCTCTAAGTATAGTGGGCCCTGATCCACCCACCACTCAGAAGAAAAAATACCTAGTTTAGGCTCTGACAACATAGCTATACTACAATAAAATATAAACATATGTTCCTTCTTCGTTTGCTTTGCCTGACTTTCAGTTGAATCTGGACTTTCTGTTATGTTGTGTTTTGCAAGAAAGTTTAACAAAAAGATACTATGATGTCTACCGAAGAAATACTTGCCTACTATACCGTAGAGTGCATGCATTCTGTGGAAAAGAGCAGAGAGAAAGTTTTGAAACAGAAATGTTGGTAATGCCACCTTATAACTTGTTACAATAAGAACTGATGGAAGTTTCTTGAGTGACTCAGATAAAGAGTTGGATGAAACGATCCCGTGAGACATTTCAAAACGTAAGATTCCATCAGAATTTCAATCCCTTAAAGACCAGCAGCTCTTTGCTCCTGTCTTGTTCTGACTTCCGCAGCCTTTCCTTCACTTCCCATCAGCTTCCAACAAAATCAACTGTTATTACGCCAACAAAATGGCTACTGGCACATAGTTAAACCACTGAACCCTAAGCAATGTAGCATATCTGAATTACGTGTAACTCTAATATTTATTGCTTCAAGGCTCAACTTGCATTATACATAAGGGCAGAAAACAACGGAATGTTCATTTATATGTGCAGTGTCCTATCTGCTACATAGACCATGGCTCGACTTCAAACTTCAATATTTTTAAAATAAGCGTTTTGAATTCTGAACTTAGCAAGTTCAATTAAAGCTGACCAAGATTCCCATTATTATAATGCCGTAGCTAATTATTGCCAGTGTGATGTTATGTCATACGTAGGCATATCTTAAATTATTGACATATTTATTAACGATAGACAGGGTAGCGAACACTATTATTTATTCAGAGCGAAACTTTCTGGTTTACTGTAAGATATTTTCTGAAATTGCAATTCTTTAAAGATCGTGAATTCATTTTTGAATATTGTCACATGTCAGAATACTCTTGGGAAATTCGGTCTAAAATTTTTATAGAAGCAATTTCGCAAAACTATTTGTAGAATATTTCATCATTTTGAGAATCAATAAACTGGTATAGTAACCACTATAAATGACCAGCGAAGGGTAATATTAGTCGAATATCACATCGCCCCACATAAT
>JAQFYC010007430.1:0-10486 GCA_034694165.1 Tomocerus mixtus
ACGTCAATTTATTCACACTAAGAAATAGCTAAGAATAGAAATAACTACATACCTATACCTACATCATCATATCATAGTTTAGTTAGTAGAGGCATTTTAATAAGTGTTTCAGAGTATACCAATGTCTTTTGCATAACATAACATCTTATGTTATCTCACTTAATACGAAATACGAGCTGTATGCATTATATGTATTCGGATACGAATAATATTACATTTATGTACCATATTAGCGTAAGTACTTAGCTAAATGTAAAAATAATGATGCAATTAATACATTAAAATTATATACGAATAGTCAGAGTCAAAGTCGATAGTTGCACAGCACACACGTACTGTTTTTGTAAGTGTAAACGTGTAACGTGCATACAATTTTGCAGTTTTCCACATTACAATATTCATACAATTCCAGCAAACGTGTAGACTACATCTGTAAAATAATTTCTTGGTATTTTTAAGTGAAAATGTCTTATGTAATAAAATTTTATGTTGCATATTTATCTGTATTAGTGGTTACAACACTAAACACCAGTAATAATCTATGATTGTCGCCGACATGTGGACTTAATTCTTTTATGCATGCATGTAAGAATTCAACATGCTATATGCCATGTAAGTACGCGTACGGCCTTGTTTAAGATTTGTTTGATGTTTCTACCAAGTTTGACTGTTAAAAGCTGGCAGTAAGTCGGATTAAAGTTAAAGGTAATCGTGCCGGAAAACACTAGCGCTAATTAGTGCATTGTAAACTTTTACTTCCTTAGCTATTGTACTAAAGTAGGTAGACTAAATATGTATGTAGGCGCTTGAAAAGTGAAAGGGCAAGGAGTATTTTGTACAGAGCGTTTTGAACAAGAAGGTAATTGATTTGAAAGTGAAGAACACATATATGTACTACAAAGAGTTATTTCGCTTACATAACTATTTACCTGCTGTATAATAATAACTTTGGTAGGCAGATTTATGTTTTGCTAGATATTATTTGAAGATAAAGATCTGCATTGTACAATATATATTTATTATAGGCTCAAGCAAAGTACCTATACATTCTTATGTAATTTTGTAACTCTTGAGAAACGTGTCGGGTAAAATTATGTCTCCTGCCCTGTCCTGTGCAAAAATATCATGGGCTGAATTGCCACACGGTTAATCCGCATACAAGTTGACGTGGACGTGGTCATACTTCCACCACATAAATTTTATTAGGGATAAATCTTTATAGTATAGTAATTTTTTTTACTTCAGGTGAAAATACTAATAGACCGGGTTATAAATTGTACTGTTGTAAGGTAACACGTTTATATAATTTGTACATAGTAGTCATCCTCCAAAAGTCCGAGTACTTGAGACTGAGACTGGTGTAATAAAACAAGAGTTGTAAAAGATTATAGAGTAATTATAATGCAGTGCCATACTAAAATTAGTAAGAGCGGTTCGTAGTCTAGAATTAAGGCTAATTGCATTAGAGTGGAAAGTGTCTGGTAAGTGCACATATTGTTAGAGTGCAGAGCAAGCAATTACCAATTATGACTTATTCTTCGCCCAATCAAGGCAAGGTTTCCTTGTAACTTGCAATACCTTGCCTATTGCCTTTGCGTGGCTTGCCTTAACTTTTACTCTTTCGGTAGGTAGTAGGTAGCCTAATACATAGTAATGGTGGTAAAATTGACTATGAATGAGATATTGTTATGTATACTTTACATATACAAGGTGTATAGTATAGTACAGTGCATTTTGCGTATAAGAATTCTGGAAAACTTTCCATATAAAAGAATTCTTTATTGTATGATATGTACATAAACTATTGTGGAAATCCTGGAGGTCCGTGCTAAACTCCTTCCCCATATATAGGTAAATGTTTTACATCCGCTATCATTTAGAAGGCTGGAAAACCAATACATTAGTTCAATAGTAAAATATAGATCACTGTATTAAATTAATCCACAATTTTGTATTTCTTTTTAAGCATAATAAAATACTAAAAACAGTATTTGTTATGTTTGACATAGTAGAAGGGTTTTTAACCTATAGAACATTATAGAAATGTATTTATTCATTTTCTCATCTTAATTCTTACAAACGTCAAAAATATTAATTATTTATTAAAAAATATTTAATTTATTTTTAAACAAAATATTATAAACTCAAGTAAATTAAGTGCTACCTGTTCACGATTATTATATGTAAAACAATATTCGAACAATTTTGTTTCGTTTCCAGCTAAATGTTTACATAAAAATCGTCAGAACAAACAAATAAATGAACTTTATGTTTTTGGCCTTTACAAAATGTTATGTTTTTTAATTTATAAAGTACATAGAATAGGAGTTTAATTTGCAATTGCATACATTTCGCGTAAATGGATTCTTGGAGGCGAGTGTTAAATTGATTCTATATAGGGATTTCTCTACATCCATTAGCATATAGATAAAGAGTTTTATACTTAAACTATAAGGATGAATGTATTAAATTGGTCCACAGTTTACCTTTTATACACTTTCCTATTTACAATTCAATTTTATTAACTACACATCACATGATAGGTTAAAATATTAGAAAGTGTACATAAATTGGTAGAAAATTCCCTATAAGCGTCTGTCAGAGTAAATTATTGTGAAAAATCTGTTAAATGTTTTTCTTTTAGGAGAATTTCTTATATCCACTTACGTTTTTCAGTTAATTTTTCCATGTAAGTCAAACAGACGTTCTAAAATACGTTCCATAAAAGAAAAATCTGTTCCCTACATTTCCCTGTTATATTTTCCTGTTACGAGAATTTCCATTTTCACTTTATTAACATGTAAGCCAAACGGAGGTCTTTAGAGAAATTTCTTTATATCAGAATCCATATAGACAGAAGGCACTGTATAATATAATGAAGGTAGGCGTCGCGTGGTCTCCTGTGCACTGCTATTATCCCCAGTTCCTTTCACTTGTGTACACATACAAGCTTTCATTCATTTACCTCATCAACTCTACTTTCCTTACAATTTACTTTACATAGTTTATATACAAATAGTATCATTATCTTTTGATAGGATTTCCCTTGTTGCTCAAAATGAACATTGCATGTCTCGCATGGAGGGCCATGCAAAGACAAGGCGATATTGTAGCAACCCTATCTTATAACGCCTTAATATTAACATCACACTATACAAAATACAAATATCAATGTTAACTGCCATTTGTAATCAGAAAGCGATTGAGAAGCGGGGAAGCCTACCCTGCAGATTTTCTAATTCTACGTTGACTTCTCCATTATTTGACATTACCATACAATTTCATCACCATCACTTTCATCTTAATAGCTAATTGCTAATTTTGTGCATCAATAAATAAGATCTAATTTGTTAAAGTTAATTATGACTGTTAAGGATCATTTACCGTAATACCAAAGGCATAATATAGCCACTTATACTATAAGGAACATAATTAGCACAAGCTTATTATATTCAAATAGAAATATTGACAAGATTTCTAAAGATAGCAAAATTATTAATACAAAATTTTAGAGATCTTCTCGAAGTTAAGTATTTTTTATATGAAGTAAAATATTTTAGTATTTTCTCTTTCATTTATTCACAATTAGTTAATCAAATAAAAATACACTAGTATGTACATAATGGGAAAATAAAAATGAAAACGAAAGTAAACTTTTTACAGCCTCGGCCCAATTTATATCCTGAATGTTGTAAGTACTTAAATGTAAGTACAATTTAAGCACAATAAACTTTTCCCCATAAAAAATAGTTCCACACAAGCAGACAACAGAATGGTATAATAAATACTCATGCCCGGCAAAGTATTTGCATAATTTATGTAGTGACATGCAAAAGTATTCGAAAAAAGTTTCCTAAACAATTTGTGCACGCTATGCATGGCCATTGTACGCATAAGTACCCGAACATACGTCATGTCACTCCCAATTCAGAATTCAGACAATATCACGAGAGTCAGTTGGATTCTTGGATTAAACTTTAATATAAAAGGAATGTTATAATTGTACTTAAGAAAGTAATAGATGGTACCTTGTGTGTCTAAACATAAGTTCTATATTAAATTGCGAATAAATGTGAGCAGGCTCTCCATCAACGTCAATATTAAACTACCTACTAGTTCTACATAGGTAATTTCACTACATCCTGGACTACTGGGACTTGTCAGTTGCCCGTCAAGTCAAGAAACAAAGTTACGTTTATCTAGCTAGCAATTAGTGGCAGACAGTATCAGTATTCCTACAAATGTGCTTCACAGAATTATTAAGTGGTTGAGAAATAACTTTATAAATCTATTTCATCTGTCTGTCTGTCTCATCTGTCCATGGACACTATACTATAAAATTTGTCAGGGGTGACCTCTTCGGGTGAGATTTGGTACACAGCCTATATGGCAAAGCATAAAGGTTGAGTTTCTTTAATGGGCCAAATGAGCCACATCCCATCGGTGTTATGGCCACGCCCACCAAATTATTTAAAAAACAGTAGGGTATTATTGGAAAGCTGATGATGTTAGAAATTTAAATATGAATCTTAATTTACCCCAGACCTGAGTCTATGTGAGATTTCATGAGGATTCAATTCTATATGCCCCAATATGGAATTTAAACTATTGTCATCAACAAAACTGGTACTTTAGTGACTAGCGACATTATTTAGCTCAACCACGTGGTTGCATCCATTTTGCAATGGTTTATTCATCTTCAGAACAAAAGTAATAACTGATGCAGTCTACTTGGTAGGACTTGCTTTGCATGAGAAGTCTATGCAATCCATCTACCTATAATTTACATTACCTAATACGTAGGTACTATATGAAGCATGTGCTCAGACTAGGTACCTTAATTTATTTACAAGGAAATTTTCCTTAATGTATGTATGTATATGTACCTATACACTACATACGAACGTGCAGACACAATATCCTCTTTAATTAATTAGGATACCTACATAATCCATTGTTACGTAGTACAGGAACTTTCTGAAATGTTAAACTCATAACTAATCCATGTACAGTACGATTTCCGCTAAAAACCTTGGCTAGTGGCTACACAGCAGCCACAACCGCAAAGTATACTTTGCTGGACAATTGTTACACATGAACAGATGAACAGAGCTTGCTTATATATGTATCTATTTACCTATAGGTATTTATATAGGCAAGCCATATTTATAGTAGCTTGTGTTATGTAAGTGTAGTAATTGTGCTCAGCATGGTATCTGTAGTACAAGCAATTTAGAAAAATCCTATAGAAGAAAATATATTTCGGTTTGTCTTATTATTTATTATTTTCTTTTTGCAAGAGTTGCTACAGCAGAGGAGTAAGTGAAAGCAATAAGTGAAAGCAGATACATTTTCAAAGAAAGAGGCATTAAACATTCGATTTAAAATTATGGAGGTTTTCGTAAGTAAGCCGCAGGATGTTGTGAGTCTTGGGAACCAATATTCTAATGTAATTTTTTTCTACAAGCTACACTAAAGGTTTCACCATTGCAATTGGATGGCAGTGGATTGGAATGGATGGAAGTTATGTTATGACAGCATGGGCCTTGCTTGTTTTGCTTTCTTAATATTAATACATAAAGAACATAAACTATAAACATAAACAACGCATAGATAGATCCCCATTCCAAACTCCTCCAAACAGTTCTTAGAACATTTTTCCACTAGAAAAATTTATTTACAGGGTGTACAAGTAGGTAGTAAAACTTGGGTTGCTTTGTCACGACGTCATTCTACACTCTATCCCACCATATACGGATAGTAGTACCTATTACAGTAGACTTACTTTGTTATTTCCATATTATTCTAGTCTAATCGTAAGAAAACTGAAGCCAAACTAGTAGAATATATATGTCGGAGGCACGGATCTCGACTAGACATGTAATTATTCATATGGTTCCACTCGGGCCACTTTTTCTTTACTGGTTTTAATGTTTTATCTTACTGTTGCCTTTTTAAAGAAGCTTTATGGGCATTGTTTCCAAAACACTAATAATTTTAGCATCTAGGTAAGTATGGGCAAAATAAACTAAAGTTTTCGTTAAAAGTTTTCGTTAAAATTCGAAAAAGGGGGCCTTTGTGCCTTATACACATATATAAGTACATCTGTACATACAAGTGCTATCATGTACTTATCCTATATATAGAATAGTATGATTCAGTGGGAAGGAAAGTTACAACAAGGAAAATGAAAGTAAAGTGAAGCAACTACAACTACTTAGACATTATACTTTTTGTCTGCATAGAAACTCACTCTCTCCTACGTAGTACTACATAGAATGTATTATTATATTATTTAAGAATTCGACATACAGTACACACACGTATATCGTCTTACTCTATATAAAATATAACACAGAAAAATACATACTATGTCTATGTATGTCTAGGAATATAAAAGAGCCTATGCACTTCCTTTCCTTTAGATTACACACAATAATATGTCTGTCTACTCCAAGCAGACTCTCCCTTTCCCTCCTATTTTCATTTAACTTAGACCTTCATTTCATTTTGGTGTATATATTGTATATATTATGGTATTGTAGTAGTATTTCTATAGAATGTAGCTAAAATAAGCAAGTTGGTTGGGTATTGTGAGGGAAGGTTGCTGAAGTCTGAAGTGAACTGAAAATGAAAGCCAAGCCAAGCCAGTCGAATTCAGTGTTTGAACAAAACGCACGCTTCTGATGATCATTATGATATGAAGTGAGTGAACTGACTGAACTCGTTGCGCCGCACCGAACCGGCATCCCATCGGAAACTCCGAAAACTCACTTTTCTTCATCTCCGTTTTTAAAAGGCTACCAGATTGAGCTTTTTCATTCTTTCCATTATCTGAGTGAATGACTCACATCCACAATCACAGTGGCTTTCAATGAAAACGTAAAAGTTCAGTACAATATTACACTTGCGATAGTTGCGATGCGACTTGTAGGAATAGTAAATAAAACAGAAAAATTATTACAAATACGTTCCGATGCTCTTTCCCTTATGTGTACAATAATTTATTTTATATAAATAATTCTTAAACAGTGCATTCCGCGTATTCTTGGGGGATGGGGACAATAAAAAATTTAGTCCTAAAATAAAAATATTATGTAATTACGCCACGATATCAAAAATCTAGCTGTAATAAATTAGTGAGAATATAATTATAATGCAGATTTTTTGGGCTTGGTCTTTGTACACTTTAATATTCAATAATATTAAATACACAGGATTTGCTAAAATATTATAAATTGTACTTAAATGGGTCTAAAGTTCCTAACTAACATCTCTGGTTAAAAATTCATGAAAAATCTTACACATCGATTTTTCCTTTCGCGTGAATTCCTTACAGTTACATCCATTTTGGTTTTTATGAACAGTGCTAGGCTATTTAGCATGTAAACCAAACAAAGGCTCTAGAATTCGTTTCATATAGGGACACTCCTTATACCGGAATCCTTATGGGTAGAAAGGACTATGTGTTATTATTGAATCCTTCTATATTACATAAAAGCCTCACCTGCTTATATATTAACTACATAGAACATGTGTTGTGACAATAAATGTATATTTACTTATACACATTATACAGAAAACTATTTTTGTACAAAAATCTTTCTTTTGCCAGCACATGTGAGGATTAGGTAGGTTTATATTTTTCGGAACTGCAGCACAAGTACATTCAGTTGACTTTGTTTTGGCTGGGCTGGTCGTGGTCCTGGTGGCGTTCATACGTACATAGAATAAGTAGGAGTGCGTATGTCGTAGGCCATTAGTTAAACTGACGCCTTAGTTTTCCCCTTTGTACTTACAAAACTTTTTGGCTTTATCATTTTTCTATTTCACACACAGAACAGGCAAAGCCTACTGGCCTGGCCAGACCAGGACCAGGCCAGGCAGAGGCAGGCGTGAGCATAGCCAATTTTAAGGCTCTAACCTAAAGCAAACACTAAACACACCTACCTATAATATATGATATCCTTAATAACTGTACTACTAACTAATCCAATATATGTAAGTAATGTGGCATATAGTGTTTAATCATTTTAGCTCGCTCGTAGAGAAAAGTTACGCTGATTCATTGTGACATGATTGATTGTGAGTAGGGAACTGATACACTCACTTACTTAACGTGTGTCTACTTCATAAATACACAGGTATACTGCCTACCTGCATATCTGTAATGCATATCAAATTTCCAACTTATAATAATGTCGTTTCATAAAAGGGCTACATAATAAAGTAGAGTTGGGAATGGGACTTGCATTATATTTACGAGCCAAAACTGAAAGTAATAAAGAAATCCGCTCTTATATTAAATATTAAAATTTAAGCCCAAACCGAGAACTAATTTTGGAAACAAAGGCCGGTTCACTACTAAAAGTTGAAGTAATAGCTTTGTTCTGTAAAATTATGTAATTTTTTGAATTTCTTTAAAAAAATATGAGATTTTTCCATAAATTTTTTAAAAAAACTCAAGTATGGAATTACTGTTGAAAGAGAAACATTTTTTCAAAAAAATTTTGTGGCCAGAGGTGTATAGAAATAGATTTATAGCCAAAACCTTTTTGCTCCCATAATTTCAAAATTCATAAAAACATTCTTTAAAAGTCTCTGTTTGAATTTTGTATTAAGATCTGTACTCGTAATTTTATTGTGCCCATGCCCACCTCTACGAAATACGTACATAGATTCTGTAAATTATGCATCCAGAGAGAACCATTATTCGTAGACGAGCGCCCAGTTTATACATTCGGACATAAACCTTAGTTTGAGACCTTTTTCCGCTGAAGTATATAAAATGTTCCATAAAACGTGTACATATTGCTGTGTTCGTAGCTGTATTCTATTTATATAAATAGTTTGTTATCATTTTCAGCACAGAGTAAAACTTTTATTACGCTTTGAGCACTTATAATGCGAAACAAAGGACTATATATTTCAGAAAGAACTTGATCATTACATACATAGAGTAAACTTTTAGGAATTCTTGACAAACTTTTTCTGTTCCTTCTGACGCGTTAGCTTTGTGAATAGAATAGAGTTCAGTTAGTTCAGTACTACTGCAGTCTGCCTGGAATGTTGTCTTTCTGTGTACTGTACAGAATTGTACTGAATGAAACTTGCCTAGAAGTTTTAATAAAGCAAACAGTTTCTCAAAAAGGAAAGTTTTTTGCGTTCACAAAATATGTTAAATACTTATGTATTTTACGTAGAAAGAAATATTCAATCTATATTAATTATACATTTACTAAAACACATCTTATATACTATTTGATATCATGGCGTATTTATAAATATTATAAATCACATACATTGGGATTTGAACTAAATATGCAATAAAATATTATAGGCAGAGTTATCAACACTTGTACGTATATTTACGAACTTTTGTCCGATCACGTTGCGTTGACACATTTATCAATAGAATGGGAGAATATTAATTCAGCCCAGACTTCAGAGATCTATTCTATTCCCGTGACTCATTGTGATGTGGGTGCATTTGGGAGTCTTTGTTGAATAAGGGATAAAGTGAATTTTGAATGTTGCATGCGAATGCAATAAAATATATTATTGCAAAGAGATCATAAAAGGGAACGCACGACCGCACGTTTCTCCATGACTCCATACTCCATACATATCCAATGCCTACATAAGTAGACCTAATGATATAAAGTAAAGCATGTTCTATTTATTTCCAGCATCAAGAATATCGTGTCGTATACTCGTAAGCCTGTCTATTAATAAGTATAACCAGAATTGGAGTGGATTCCAATTCATGTTACTTACAACCATGTTATTATTTGGTACTTGGATATTATAATGTGAATATTTGAGTACACGTACGGAAATACGTAACGTACTTGCGTTAGCGTATGCAGAATCGAAATTGGAACTCAATACATACTCCTTCCCCGTATATAGGGGAATTCTTTTCATCCATTATCATGTAAGAGGCTTAAAAGCCAATAAATGAGCTCAATAGTAAAATAAAGATCAATGTATTAATCCACAATTTTGTATAGGTATTCCTTTTAAATTTTCCTCATAAAACTCTAACAATTGTATTTGTTATATGTTTTTATGTAAAGATACTGTAATTAAAACTGACCTATTAACATTATACAAATGTATTATTCATTTTCTCATCTTAATTCTTACAAACGTCGAAAATATTTATTATTTATTTCAAAATATTTAATTTATTTTCAAACAAAATATTAGTAAACTCAAGTAAATTAAGTGCTACCTCTCCACGATCACATATCTAAATTCGAAAAATTGTCTTTCTTCTCCAGCTAAAGGCTAAAGGCTAAAGGTTCAAATAAAAAATTTCAATAAAGCTTTCAACAAAGCTAAAGGTTCAAATAAATAAACAGATTTTGTGTTTGGCTGTTGCTGAATTTAGGAACTTAATTTGCAATTTGCATTGCGCATAAGAGGATTCTTTGAAGCCAGTGTTCAACTGCTTCCATATAGGGAATTCCCTATAACCATT
>JAQFYC010007431.1:0-10486 GCA_034694165.1 Tomocerus mixtus
GCTAATTAATATCAGCTTTCACATTATCTTCATATCATGAAGATTAAGAATCTAAAAATTTAAATTGCATATTTTTATTTACTATAACGCGGTGTACAAAAACATTAATTGTATTTCCGAACCTACCGGTATTTTCAATGGATTTTTTTCAAGAGAATAGACAATGTTTTTAGTAGTCTCCCTCTGCTCGTCTTTACTTCCGGTGCTCTCTGCTGATTTTGATCTTCTCATCTTAGCAAAGAAAATGAATGACTGTAAGAAGACTGACAATTTTCCTTTGCTTTCCTCGTACACCTGCAGATATTAATATTTCTACTAATTAATTTATGTTTATCGCAATTAACATCACACCAGAACATCCGTCTTCCAAGGCCGGACGCAGGAAAAAATTTCGGGTGGGGCCCAAAATATGGGGTTTAAAAACATCAAAAAATCGCGCGCAGCGAGAATTTTTTTTACCATTTTTGCCCATTTTTACAGTAGGTAGTTGATTTTATCTCCAAATTACAGCGCGGTGCGCTAAATTTTTGGCGTTTTGCGGCAAATTAGAGACCTAAAACATAGATATTTAATAAAATTGCGCGGAGCGCGAAATTTTTTCATTTTTTGGTCATTTTTGCCCAAAATATCTAGTGTAAGCCGAAAATTTCGGGAGGGGCCCGGGCCCCCAGGCCCCCCCCCCTGGGTCCGGCCATGCCGTCTTCCTCTTCATCCTTCACTTTACAACATCACATCACACTTTTCATAAAATTGTCAAAAATTGATCTATTTCTCAAAACTGTCATATTTGCACAATCAATTGTACTTTCAACAAAGTTTTATAAAATAAGTCTAAAATATTTTATGGCGATACCCGAAAATATTTATGGAGTCAGGAGTTCCCAACACCCGCCCTTCGTTGTTCGTTACCAATAACAAATAATAAGAGATTTTATTTTACAATATTAATTTATAGCAATTTATTTTATACGAAACTTAATAATTCAAAAAATAACTTTTAAAATCGACAATTGACTACACTGTAACATAATTATGATATACCACAACAAAACCAAATTGTGCATGACAAATAATGAATAACAATAAAAGTATAAAAATCACTGACAACTGATGACGGACTTCTATGTCCTTACCTTACCGATTTTGTTTCTTCTTGGTAGACAGATGACAGAGCAAGACAAAAGTTGGGTACCAAACCAATAAGGTCACAATCAGAGAATCAGACGGACGAATGGACGATAGAAAAATGGTAGCAATCAATGACAATTGACGATTTGGCTAGCACTTCACTACGGCAGCTCGGCAGCTCCGGTGAATTCTTGCATCAATGATCAAGAAAGAAGTCTTCGTGTTTCTACTTTTGGAGGGAGATATTAATGTTGGTACAGTTAGTTGTGGTATGACAAGACGAAACAGCATAACACAACGCACTTTTAAAGAATAGAGCTAAACAGCATAACACTATATTTGAGCAAAGTCCTTCTGCAGTTTGTCTCGTTTTCTAATGCCCCATTTTCAACAACCGCGCAGGAAATACACAACACAATACTCAACGGTGCACCCCGCCGCGGTGTATCAATTTGCCATAATATGCCAATACTTAAAATTGCGTAATTGTTCCAGCTTGATTGTTGGTAAAAAATTTCACGGATAATTTTATATGCAAGACTTTTTTATCAATGCAGTATAAAATACAATATAAATGTCACAGAAATGGATAAGTAATCGTAATATACTTATCTATCCAGAGTGATAATATGTATTAATTCAATATTCATTGTAATAAAATCATCGTTCATTTTCATTTACTTCGCCAAAATGGCAACCACCCAATTTATGATATCCTAACATAGTTTTGAAGAATACAACTACAAAGAGTGCAGACTGCAGATTATATGACAAACACAGAACGGATTTATGAATTTCTTCAAATTCACAAGTTTCAAAGAGAATCTCTGAAGTTAGGATTATCAGAAAACCGTCTGCCGTCTAATTTTCCATTAAACATATGCAGATATATTATATATTACATTGTAAAATGCTGAAGGCTTGAGAAGTCAATTTAACTAAAAGCAAAAACATATATAATTTTTTCAGCTAAATATTTTTGAAATAACATTATTTTTTCAAAATTATTTATAGTTATATTTTAAGAATTTAAGTTTTCAAAATATTTATTTAATTATTTTATTAAAAGTATTTATATTTCCAAATAAATGCTATAATAGTGTTACCATTATTAATATGTGTAATCGAAACCATACACAATTTTACTCCCTTATAATTACAGACAGTAATTAGTATTTACGTCTATTAATTACGTGTTACTAATAAGTTTAATAAAGTAATCGCAGTTACATCGATTAGAAATTAATGATATCTAGGTATAAAGCGAATAATATACAGGTGGAATACGGTTTTCTAGCAAAATATAAATAGCTTAAAAATTATTACATGCAAAAGGTATGCCTATGTACGAATTTAATATTAAATAGTCAGGAATGGGCAAATTACTTATAATTAAATTACAGAAATGCAATTTATTATTTTAATTTCAACAATTTTTCAATGTAATTTCAATTACAATTTTTTTCAATGTAATTTGTAATTTCAAGACAGACTTTTGTAATTGTAATTCAATTGCATTTTTGCAAATTACAAATGACTGCGCAAAAGAACACCCTTGAATCAGCCGTGAGCAGCGAATACACAACCCGAAAATTTCGTTTTTCTTGTGCATTGGTATTGGTAGGTAATCTACGTCCACTAACACATTGCAGATTGCAGTGATGGGCAGATTACATGTAATTTAATTACGCAATTAAATTACAGAAATACAATTTGTAATTTCAATTTCAAACATTTACCACTTTTTTTTTCAAGTGTAATTTGTAATTGATTGGGAAGCAGCACAATGTAATTTGACGTTTGTAATGTAATAGTAATTAAATTGCGAAATGTAATTTGTAGTTGTAATTTAAAGCTGAAATAATTAGCCCATCCCTGGTTATTATTTTATGCATAGTATTTTGATTCCATGTATTCTATTCTACTCTACGACCTTAATGTAATGTTAAAGCATATCTAGCACGTAGCATTTCTTTTTTTATTTCGAGTTTTCTTTGGATACAATTAAATTAAATTTATGTAAAATTGGTTACTCTACACATGCAAGCACACATCACAATCACGAGTTAAATTCATTATGCTTTCATTTCACCCAAATGGCTTACTAAGTAAGTAGCTGAGTAAATTCCATTGTATTGAGTATTGTGGGATTGCCTTTCACAGTATCATGCTCATTACATTTAATTATATAATCCGCGGACAATGTCTTAATTTATATTTAAGTAAAGGTTTTAATTAATTGCTTGTGCAATGCTGTAATTAATCTTTAGTGGACGAGGAAATAGCTAATCCTGCGAATATTAAATTACCATTCCTGTTATGGGAGCGAATAATTTAAATCGGTAGACGAAGCCGTAATCGTAAAGCATATTTAAATAATATTATTAATGACTTGCTCGTGCTCCAAACTCCCCTTTGGTGTAATATATTGAACCATATGGCTTGAAAAATTGTAAATACTTTAGTATTGACAAGAAAAAATATCTTTCAGTGAATACGTAATAAATATGTTGTAGGTAACTAGCAAAGCCAGGTGGCAATTTTAGGGACAGTTTCAAATATGAGGAAGTGCTTGCAAAATGGGCATTTAGATGATTAAATAAAATTACAGAGGTCACTGCATGTGCTGTTCTGGAAAATTCAATATTAATAAATATTAAGTTCAATTTTATTGTCAGAAACCCCAATTTGGTAAAAATTTTGCTTATTGCCTGTCTAGGTATTACAATTGATGCATGATTTTGCTAATCTCGGCAAAAAATACACAGAGCTTCATGAAATAAAAGCAGCAATGCATTTATACATAATTTAAAAATGTCAGACACTACATTTTCGTCTGCTGTTGTGACATATCCAAGTAGAAAACCTTACTTACGTAGTAAATATGTAATTTTGGCTATGGATTATTCCCCATAAATAAATTGACACTTGATTTCCTGTGAACCATTTAAATATTCCATTTTTATTATCACAGATAGCCATTAATGGCCTCGCACACCAACGCTAACGCTTATAAATTAATTCCAGAATTCCTTAGTGTGAACTGAAGATATACAGAACCTTTTAATTGTGAGTTCTCCTACAGAGACAGCTGGACTTAAGACATATCATCATCATCAGATTTACACAATGTCACAATTTCCTCGTAAAGTACAAAACTTGAAATCTTTTGTTGTTTCGATTTTCAATTATTTGTCGACCAAATTGCAAATACACGCAAATGCGATTATAAGCACAATTCCAAAATTTCTTAACGATGAGGAAAATAGTTTCTCCTGGATTGAGCTCTACGTCAGCATTGGTCACCAAATCAGACTGCTTCCCATATCTTGGGACAATTCCACACAAACATTTTCTGTGTCCAGATCCAAGAATTTGATCAAACCTCTTATGATACTTTTTTTTCTACTTATATTTTACGAAATTTTCCAATTGCATTCTGAAATAGGAAATAGTGATCACATCGGGAAGGGAATCGTCGTCATCTGCATATGGATCGGTGGCTGTTCTTTTAGCATTATTGGTCTAATGACAGTTCAATTGAAAATGCAAGAACTGAACACAATGTTGAATTGCTTGCAGTCTGTAACTGTCAAAGGTAAGCAGTTAGCACCATCTCTCTTCGACTATTTTACTTTCTATTTAAATAGTTTTTCTTAATTGTATATTAATTAAAAGTAAAAAGTTCCAATATTAAAGAAAATGCAATCAAAATACTAAAGTACCTAATATCAAGCATAATAAGATTAGTAAGTCACCAGTTGTTTTAAGTTCCAGGTACTCCAGAAAAACAAAAGCCGAGTAAAATTGAAACATTGGCTTCGACTTTCCTCGTTCCTGTTTTTGGTGGATCTATCTTCTCCGTCGTAATAATAATTTGTTTTACTGAAGGGCGACACCAATTATCTTATATCTTACCTCCACATTTCAATGGATTAATAAAATTTCTTTTAGTGCTGATTCAATCTGGAATTTGGACGAGTGGAATTTACATACCGGCCAATCTTTATACTTGGATAGTAGTATACCTTCTCCGAAACTACAACTGTCTACAATACATTAGGTATTTTCATTTAACCCTAATTGCCTCCATAGCCCATTTTACAATAATAAACCGAACCAATCGGATGTGCCCATGTACCGCCAGAGAATATAAAACCCAAAAGCTCACATTGCCCCATGTATGGGGTAAATTGAGATTCATATTTAAATTCCATACGGTCACACCTTTAAAACAATACCCCACTTGCCATATGTTTCTATTTAATAAATAAGTGGGCGTGACCACAACTCTACGGGGGTGTGGCCAATTTGGTCCAAAAACACTGACAAGATTACTTTTGACCTCCTATTTCGAATTCTGAAAACAGAATTCAAAAAATTGACGCATTCAAAAGTTAGAGCGCGAAGAGACACTCAGACAGGCAGCACAGACGAACCCATAATAAACCTGACGGTACATGATAATGGTTCCATAATCCTGCATGTATTCGTAAACCGAACGAATTCCTTCTCATAACTTGAATGTAAAATTAACGAATACACTGCAGCATAACGTGGGATTTTAATTTTAATTCCACATTCATTTATTAATTAACGAATGCATAATATATAGTTCATTAAAAGTTAAAAAAAAAATCTTCTACCTCCCAGCAGCAGCTGGGATCGGCCTGTGATCGAAATAAAATTAATTGCCTGACTTTTAATGACAATTCGCAGATACAAGGAAAGCAGCCTAAAATATCAAATTCAGGCCTACAAAAGACTGTGGATATTGAATAAAATTTTCAACGTAAGCTATAATCTCTACCTGCCAATATACATCGTCGTGTTGTCCTCATTAGTGCTAATTGGTAGTTTTGGCTCCATTCGACTGCATACAATCCTCTCTGTGGATGTACTTGCCATATTTATACTCGCAGCCGCGAGCTGCTTGTTCATTCTAACGACCATGTTAATCGGATTTGCTATTCCTTGGCAATTTTCAAATGATTTGCTGGCAGACATGGACAGAAAATCAAAATTATCAGGAAGCAACAAATTAAGTCGAAAACAGCTGAAAGCCCTCCGAGGGTGTGGAATTCAAGTAGGGCCAATAAGGGCTGTAAAATATGAGAGAATATTTGATTACTACCAAGGAATACTCGGCCAATTGCAATCTCTGCTCATAATGACAGAATAAAATAAAACGTTGCATAACTGTGTGTAAAAATGTAGCGATTAAGCGAACTTAACAGTGAACGGGTACAAACTGTGAACAATTGTTATATATCATCTTTGGGGTCAATTGAAACATCTATGGAGAATTGAGATACCTTTGGGGGAACGTAAGACACTTTTTGGAGAACTTGAAACACCTTTGGGGGAACGTAAGAGACCTTTGGGGGAACTTGAAACACCTTTGGGGGAACATAAGACATTTTTGGGGGAACTTGAGACATCTTACATTAATTGTCAGCTGACTAACAGAATGTTTAACAGTGCGCGAATAAAAGTTTCCGGACAAAACTAATTCTTGTGTGTTGTAGCTATTTCTTTTATCATACAACTATTAGTTAAAGCAAAATATTTATATTTATGTTCGTAATACACTCATCTGAAAAACATTAACGCTAAAAGATTTGGAGCATTAGAGTTACAACGTCTTGTAAGTAATAACTTAAATTTAAAAAATAAATGCAAAATAGTTTTAGTTTAGGAAATGCACAAAATTTTTAAATGGCCCAATGAATTTTCGAAAAATCAAAATGATATAATATTTCGGTTTAAATTGTGGTAGCCTATGGTTCATACAATTAACAGGATTCATCACATCCAATTGCATAAATAAAACATCACACTATTCTGGTTAAGCTTATAACGAGGGAGGATGTGGTCAGAAGCAAACATACTCAGCATAAAAATATCCATGCTAGTAATAACTAGACAGTACAGACGCACCGACGCTATGATTAATTATTAATGATTATATTATTAGTCATTTCATTACCAATTACTTAAGGACGTAAGTAAAAATAGAGTATTTGCTGTGGACTGTGTTTACCAATTTCCTTGTAGTGTTTAGGTACCAATCAGTTTAAAATTAATAATGAAATTCCAATTACAAAAGCTACAGTTCAACCAAATTATAACTTTGTTCTCGTTTCGTAAAATAAACGTTTAGAAATATATAATATATTAAATGGTTTATTCCATAATCGCTTAACAAGGAAATATTTCAGGTCTTCCTCACACGTTCAAACTTTTGTTATATCAAGGAAACGGATTGAAAATGAAAATAAAGTTTCTTTGCACCGAAGTCAAACTAATATCCATTGTCAAACTATTAATTCCAATTAATATAGTAAGTCAATTAAAATTTTGGTTTTCACCATATTTTTCAAAGTATTTTCAAGCTAAACGTATTTAAAATAATGTGTATAGATAAGAATCCTATATATTGTTGGAATAAATTGGACGCAGTATTTTACAAGCAACCCATCTTCCACGTCCCTATTGGGTAATGCAACCTTAATTTAATTTTTCTCAAGTAACTTAAAAATGCATTTAAAATCTCACGTCAGTTAAGAATTTTTAGTGTAATACTACACAATAATGTTAATATAATAATACATAGTAATGTTAATAACATGTTTTCTAAGGTCCAAGATCACTTTTGATTGTCCACACACTATTTCAGGTGTTCAACATGGTTGCACTGATATTGTTGTGGAGTCTTGGGAAAAAGGTGAGCCATAAAAAATTAATAAATATTTGAGTTAGAAGAATTGTATTTCTGATGTTATATCTTCATTTTTCATTTCAGCCTACAATGAGAAAGCTGCAGTTGTATGTTCTGAGCAAAATTGTGCTAATAATGTGGCATTTGCTAAGAATTGAAGCTTATAACACACAGAAATCCATATTGTCCCTACCGCTTAGTATTGTTCTGGGAATTAGTATTGCAGTCATAATGTTATCAGAGATTTTTATCCTATGGCAAATTTACAAAAATCTGAAGAACGGAAATTGGCTTAAAGAAGAGCTCCTGACTAAAGAGTTTCACTATTTTTCAAAGGCAGCAATAACAGTGGGAATATTGCGAAATCTGCATATAATGATAAATTTGAACTTAAGAGGAAAAATCTTGAAATTGGTAATAATTATCGGTTTCGAGATAAATTATATTGATTTTAGCATTAAAAATACTTTTGTGCATGTTTATACATAGACGAAAATATAGTTCTTGGAAATGGTAACCACGGAGTAGTGTTTAAAGGAAAGTACCAAGAAAATGGCTGGCCTCCTACTGACGTTGCTGTAAAAGTAATCAAGAACTCCACCAGTGATATAGATGTAGAGCACTTTAAGCTGATGCTAGATGAATTAAAAATAATGATATCATTATCTTACAATGATTACGTTCTGCAAGTGTTTAAGGCTTACACCAAAAATATCCATTTAGGTATAAAAATATATATGTTGAAACTTACACAGCATATTTTATATGAAGTATAGAATTTCAAAATAATGAGAGCCTGATCTGACAAAAATTATTGTAAAGATTGTGAATGACTTTTAGGAGAACTACTAATTGTTTCCCAGCTGTGTGAACTTGGAAACCTGGAAAATTATTTAAAGGGTCACAGTAATGCCTTCCAAAGATCATTTACTTCATTTGGAAAAACGGAGCGGTGATTTAAAATTTATAATTATTTTTATTTTAATTACAAATATTGCAACACAAAATATAAAAATTATTCCAAACATATAGCAAATATATAAATGTATTACCAAACATAAGTTCAAAATAACATTAAAAAATAATAATTGTATTCTGTCTGTAGACTTTACGAAAATATTAAAGTTGAAATGCTGGAAGATTCGGAGAGGGAAAGCATTCTTAACACTGGTGATTTATACAGATTTTCTATTGAGACGGCATACGCAATGGAATATTTAGCATCACAAAAGGTACTTATAATCCAGTATCAATTATATACATTATATATGTTTATAGATCCTTTACTTTTTTTAATTTGTACTAAATAAATTCATAAACGTAAAATATATCTATTTTCCTTACATTAAAGATAGTTCATGGAGATTTGGCTGCAAGGAATATTCTGCTGACTGCTAAGAAGTGTATAAAAGTTTCGGACTTCGGCCTGTCTCACCATTTGTATACGTATAAGCAATATCACAATAAATCTCAGCAGGTCATTTTAATACCATTTAAATGAAAATACAAAATGTTCTTTCCAAGAATTCTCATAATACCGTATTTTTTAATTTATTACTTACAAAAATGTGCAGACTGAGCTTCCGTGGCGGTGGATGGCACCGGAAAGTCTCACAGACTTAAAATTTTCAGAGAGGTCAGACGTTTGGGCCTTCGGAGTGACATTGTGGGAAATATTCAGTTGTGGCCAATTACCCTATGAAGGCCTGCTCTGGGATTTCGGATTCCTCCTGGATATAAACGCAGGATTTCGATTGAAGTTACCCAGTTACTGTGCTCAGAAATTGTATGCAGAATTTTATTTATTGCCAAAATTATATTTTAAACAATTTAATTGGTAATTAACATATTTTTCGATTATAAAGCTATGATGACATAATATTACAATGTTGGAATGTTGAAGAGGACAATCGACCACATTTTGGAACATTGGTAGACAAACTCAATAATTTTCAGTTGTAGCACTCGATATGTGTATCATACAATAACTAAATATTTTCCGATCATAATATGTATATAATAACTTCCTACTCTGGATAATGATTGGAAGAAAAGATATTATTATTCAGACAGCAAATGCAATTGCTGCAATATAATTTGAATTTTAAGATGCCTGATCAATTTTAAATAATGAAAGTCCTATTAGGGACAAAAAATTGAACGATTTTTGTCCGCATTTCAGTAAATTAGGAAATGACAATTAACACTAATTGTATTATATATTTTTCCTTCACTCGTGAAGAAACATTGTCGTGTAGCTTATCACATAATATGCACCAAACATTAATTCCTATCTAAATACTAATATCGAATGTTAATCTATAGTTTAAATATAGAAATTTTTTCAGCAGTTATATAATTCAGTTACTATCTAGTAATTCAGCACTACATTTAATTCACATTACACTAATATTTAGTATTGCTAAATAAATTAGCATCTCTTTATATAATCGCAGCCAAAATAAACCATTTGGCAATGGGTGGCCCTCCTTTTCATAAGTGGACTGGACATTGCGAAGTTTAAAACCCAAACTGGAACGGTTTTGTTACGAAAATAGTTTATATGAATACTTCCCAGCAAAAAGGGTGAAACAGCCATCCATAGATTTAAAAATTTGAAATATCATCATATCTATA
>JAQFYC010007432.1:0-10485 GCA_034694165.1 Tomocerus mixtus
TACATGGATTGGGAACCCATAAAGGAATGGGAACCCTTACAATAGATTGGGAAGCCCATACATGGTTGGGAACCTTACACAGAGTTGGGAAACCCTTACATTTAACAAATCTACACTTTCAACACATACATAATATACTTAGATATACATACATCCATCCTCCTTTGCTTTATTTTACTTTTAGTTTACTTGCCTTTGCATTACATTGCATTGCTTCTTCTCTCTTTTTCTTCATTCACATTCTCCCTTCACATTTCACTTCACTTTCTTTTTCTCTTTTCTGTCTCTCTTCTTTCCCTTCTTTTCCTTTTACCAAACTTATAACCTCAAACTCAGACTGGACTTGTAAATAGTTCCTACATACTGTAAGTTAGTCCCGTACTAGTATACTTATACGTATATAAGAATTGATTTGACTCTGATCTAATGTGATGTGATGTAGGCGCAAAGAGGCACAAATTCTATCACTACATATATTAATATTTATCTGTACTGTACTGTATATAAAATACATAAGAAACTACCCCGTATACAAAAGTAAGGGGATAAGATCTCTATTATAAAGCTATAACTTATCTGTATACATGCTAAATGTACTTTATACATATAAGTAACAATACAGAAAGTAAATACAAACGTACATACTACTTCTCATCGTGTCGTCTCTTATTGCAACTTGTATGTAGTTGTATGTATCGTACGTATGCAATGCATTCTTCTTTCACTCAACGTTTAGTTGCCACACCGACTTTCACTCTGCCCATTTCTCATCACACCTTCTCCTTTTATGTTTTATGTAAGTATGTACATACATTGCACATATACAAGTTGATCTCATCTGATACTAGCTTCTATATGAAGTACACTGGACAGCAAACAGTCATAGGCTTCCGCTTGTCAATGTCAACTCGTACATTTCACTGTGGGTGGCTTCCCCTTACTGACAGCTCATCATCTCCCCATTCATTCTCCTTATTCTCCTACTACATTTACATAAAAAGCCAATAGAAAGTATTCCCTTGAATGTCGAGCATTCTTGTGGGGAAAAAGTTGTCTTACATTTGTGTCCATTCATGTGACTATCTGTATAAAGTAAAAAGCCCCTCAAACTAGCAAACTAGTAAACCTTAACAATTTATATTAAGGTTTGTCATTTAAATGTTAATTCTTAGTGAATTATGATACAATTTTCACCAAAATGTCTTTGGTATCTTTTTGAAATCTATGTCTTAAGTTTACAGTGCATGTGCACTAGTACTACTATTTATGTAGTATAAGGAGCTGATGCTGAATTGTGTTACGACGTAGCTATAAAAATAGGAAGTGCAAACGTAAACTAACAATGAAATAGTACAGGGCTAATGAGACAGTGAGTATTCCGCAAGAGTTTCTCAAACTCATTTCCCACATTTAATTCCCTAGTAAACAAACCAGGCACGAAAGAGCAGTTAAATGAAGTTGACTAATTCTAAAGCATTTAGTTAGACAAGCGTGTGGAATTTTGATGATTACAACACAAGATAGTACATACTGACTTGGCTGGAGTGTCTTAGTGCATAGCGTTACTATTGTTAGTAACCGAAGCAAAGGTATCTAAGCTACATCCTAGAGCATCTGAATTAGATAACTAAACGTAACATGAACTACAGACCAAACTATTGGGAATATAAGTTATATCGGACGTACCTAAGCACTTAGGCAGTAAATACGTTATTCCATCCTTGAGTAATATGATGATGTCATGGCCTGGCCTGGTCATGGGTGAGATATAAGATGCACCTCACAACAGTTGAGTTGAGTAGTAAACTATCTTTAAGTTATACAAGTCAAGAGCTGATTGAGGCTAGATGAAGATCAGAATCAGAGGTACCTACAGAGAGAGTGTGAATGAGAATAAGATTATAGCCTCAAGAGCCTCCCAAGGCCAACATAAATCTTGAATCGAGTGTGCGATGAGTAAAGTAATGCGATGCTTTAGAGTTAGAGGGTGAGTAGAAAACTACAATTCTTAGCAAATCCAATACAATAGTGTAAGTAACGTACACCAACTCAAACTCGACTGAGTATATCAGTAATACTTTTACCTATACATACAATATATCCTATTTAAATCTAGATACCTGTATTATGAGAGCCTAATAATTTTAGGCTGTAAAACTATAATTTGGAGTTACAATTAATAATAAAATACTATTGCAAATTATTTTGTTAACTAGGTCATTATCAGTTTTTCTAAAATACAAAATACAATTTTTAATATTGCAACGTAACTCTTGAAGAGATGTGAGGGATTAGTGATTACAAGATTTTTTGTTAATTCGTTCATAACATAGCGGCGGTGGATCCGCAATGACAAATATGTTAGGCCAAACAACTTCAATGCAATGTACATATGAACTGATATGGAAATATAATATGTTATAGTAGAATATATGGGTAGAGATCGAAAAGTCTTTTAAGGATAAAACTTGAATTTTCTCCCTTTCTGACTAGAGAAGAGAAAACTAGTGGATTGGATGCAGGAGTGTGACATTATCTGCACAAAGTGTGAAATAGTGAAATATTGAGTGTGACAAGGAGTCGGCACTGCAGACAGTGATAGCAATTCACAATTTACAATGACAATAGGATAGTTGATGGGCCATCACACATCATGGAACATTACATAGTACTTACTTACGTTGCTTATACTATACATAGAGAGAATATACCTCTTAAGCTTATTGGGGGATTCTTTATACATAGAAGTGCATCACATCATTTTACTTCTTTTACTAGTATATATGTAATTTTATATAAGATTCTATTAATAAAGATTCAAACTGCTTCATTGACTTACTGGACTGTTCTGGTATTATAATGTGTAAATATCATATAGTGGCAGTATACATGTAAATACATGGGGAACAAACGTGTAGGGTTATAAAATAGTGTGAAATAGTGGCATTCAGCGTTGCGTGGCAAGCTACATCCGTCAAAGCTTTGCATACATAGATGAAGGGAGGTTAGGTTCTATTATGTAACGTAATGTTTGATGGTGTGATGTGATGCGAGGGCGAATTCGAGAGAAAGTTCATTTTCTTTCGAAATGCACGGGTAGGCGGAGGCGGATGGCTAGTCCAGTGAATTTAGTTTAGTTGACTTGACTTCTACGGTTTGCTTTGGCATGCATTGCATCCTTCATTTCATTATATCATCCTATACTCTATTTTATATTTATATGCTAAGGGAGAGTGAAGTGGAGTGCATAAAATGAAGTGGATGGAAAATCAAATGTATTTTGGTTACAAGACTCAGTTCCGCTATTCCATTCTTATACTTACTACTACTACATAGTATGCAATGCAGTCTACTAAATAAAGTGAGCAACGGAATATTATTATAGTGAACTGAATAACTGAACTTGAATACTATACAGTAGAAGTAGAGTTGAGCCGAGTTGAGTTCCTGCTGTCAGCAAGAGTTACAGTTTTTGGTTTTAAGCCCCACACTATAGTAGAAGAGTTATATAAGTATGTACAGTATCATGTACGAGGGCTAATAATAGTAATAGTATATATCCGCCTCCTTCTCCTCTTTATATTATGCATTGAAGGAAAGTGAGTAAAATGGATGGAGGAGGGCTGGCTGCCCGCTACGGAATTGTGGTGGAAGTGCTAGTAGTAAAATGACGACGGCAATAAAAATTGACATTCAAATTCCAACAGTAAAAGCTATAGACTCACTCACTCTCTCAACTGGACTGACTAACGCTGTTTTTACAAGGAAGGAAAGGGAAACGCGCTGTCTGCTCCCTTTTCTCTAACTATATTATCTCAAGATTCAATGCAATGGACGGTACATGCATTCACAGCAAAAAGTTACAGATAAATACCTTATACAAATACAAAGTAAATGCATTGTGCATTATACTACTGTATTTGTTAAGCTTTATATTATAAGTATATCGTGTGCGTATATTAAATGAACTGTACTATGAAGGTATTCATTGAATATAAGTATGGTACGTTAATAAATATTATGTTTCTTCTAAAATGGTTACAAAATTCATTTTAATTTTGAGATTTAATTGTTACTGTTTAAATGTCTTGCTAGGCTAGTTCATTTTATGTCATAAAAATACTGTCAAAGCAAAATTTATATGATCGAAACCTAAACAAATTATAATTGTCAAAAAATACAATAAGAGCGTTTAATTTTCTGAGTTACTAAAATTGATCAAATAAGTATGCACTAATATTACATTTGGTATTGCTGTTTGGTCTATATATCTTTTTTTGAATGTGTTTTATTGTGGTTTTATCTAAAATGATACAACTTATCATGAGAATTTAATTCGTGCTCTTAATAAATTAATTTGACACATTGAAATGGCATACATGCATTTGAATTACCTAACTGTTTTCTATGAATATATATTACTATGTATTCCCATTTCTTGCCAAATCGAGAATTTCGAAATACTGGAAAAATAAAACGGCTTGTGTGCATATATGTTTTTTTAGTAGTAAATATCCTTTTAGTTTAGGTAGGCTTGTTGGTTTGATCTTGCCTTTGCCTTTCAGTTGGTAGAAGGTAGATATATGTTGTAAAGCAACATAACATAACGTAGTTCAAACTTTGGAATACCAAAGTAAGGAGGAGAAAGGAATAAAGAGCGAGAGGGAGAGTATGTGTATGTACTACTGATATTATAATATAGTACATAGAATGAAGTATACTATACGTATGTAGTAGTATATAGTAGATATCTGTAGTATTCAGTAGTAGTGATGATGATTCTCTCGCTTGGCCCCAAGTGAGAAAATCAATAGGAAAAGAACATGAATGCAAAAGTCGATGGTGCAATAAAAACCAAATCGTCTCTGAATCTCATTTCATTCCTCTTTCTCGGATAGACATTTCGTAGAAAAGACGAGCGCGGAACTGAAGACTAAAACCTCGCATTTGTAGTTACCATTTACTTTACACAGGAGAAAGATATTTTCCTTGTTGTCTCCTTATACATCATACGCTAGCCCAGAGTACAGTCCAGTCCAGTCCACTCCAAGCCAAAGTCCAATCTAATAGAAACTGAACCTCAACTAGACTGTTGTACATACAGTAGGCAGTAGGCGCTTACATTACATACGATCTACTAGAAATTGGAATGAGAACAAAACACCTAAACGTAAGAACATCGCATTGATAAGACATACAGAATACGGAGAAGAAGGATAGAATTGTACAGTCACAGTGCAGTAGTAGCTAGTACAGAAAAATACAGATAAAGTGCAAATACAATCCACGAGACTGAAAAACGTAGTATGAATGTTATCCTTTCCTCCGGATTCTTTCCTTTATTTCGATGTTATCATGTACTAGATAACTACTATGGCTTTTCTAAACATTACCGTTCTTGTTAGTACAGTGTGCAAATAATCCTCCTGTTTCAAGTCTTTTCAATTCTTTTCAGCATGATCAACCAAATCGTATGAAATGCCAACACGATTATACTGATACCTACTTAAAATACATATTTACTATATATAAATACTACTATATACTAATAACATTCTTAATTTTATTATTCCTGATACCTGTGCGGGCTATACATTGCATATACATAGGTAAACTGCTATGATTAGCAATAATAAAGATTGCAAAAAATGTGTAGGATTTAAAATACCTACTCTATGTGGAGCCTACTATTGTATAATGTAATATAAATAGGCAATTTCCAACTATAGAAAGTTCTTTATATCGGTTTGGGTTAGTGTTTACCATAATTCTATAATCTATTTGGTATAATAGCAATTTATGGAGTATAATTCAGGTTAGTATTATGGTTGTTGTATGGCCGTAGTTGTTGATAGTGCTCTAGGTAGGTACTAAAATTTAATATTTTCGCAAATGAGGACAAAAAAGGATTTTGGAAACTGTCTATGACTACATATAACATAGTGGCTTAATAATAATATCTGTTTGTTTATATGAGACATGTACTTATGTACTGTATATCCATACCATGTGCGTACAAAAAATACCTACGTATAGGTAAAGGATTGTAGAAAGGTAACAGATAGTTAAATATATCAGAAGAGACTGTAGAATGTTTTCAGTTGGGTTGATTTGGTTGTATTATTAAGAGTAGCCTCGTCCTCGTCTGTTTCTGGTCAGGATTCTGTTTAGGATGAACCTGGCCTGGCATTTTATATTATTTACGTACACCTATAGAAAATTGTATTGCTTGTGGATATTTGTATTCTATCGTATTAGTATGATATAATAATAATGTGTGTAAGTCAGAATGTGTTATTTTGTTTTCTGCGTTGTATTTGTAAATTGTATGTAATATAAGGGACTACTATGAATGTATAGAGGAGGAAGGGTCGTGTTTGGTTCGAATATGGTTATCTATGGTATGGCATGTCATGCAATGCAGTGGTGGATTTGAAATGGAGATGTGGGCTCGTTATTCCATTATTCCTTCGAGCGCTCTTTCTCCATTTATCTAGAGCTCCGACAGAGCTGGACCGAAATTAATAAGATTCCGAGGTTTTGTTTCAAGGAGGAAAGTCCGAGGCAGTTTTATTCTGTCCTGTCCTGCTCTGGCATGTCTTGGCTTCTATGTATTCTCTATTCTCCTCATATTGTATGTAGGTATACAATAGTAAGGATGTTATGTAATGTGATGCAATGTAACTCTGTTCTGTCTGCTCTGACTGAGTTGGAGTTGGAAGAAAGAATGGGAAAGCGCAAGAGCAAGCAAGCGGCTTTCTTGCATTTATTGAATCCCGGCTGTTTCCTTGTTTTTTCTTGTTATTTTTCTCTGTGTTCTATTTGATTGCACATATTCTGTAGAAAAATGTGGATGTATTGTTATATTTATATGTAAAGATATTCTGTACATATATGATATGTACACTAGGCGGGTGCTAATACTCATTTTCAGGATAAAGTCAAGGCAAGGCGAGTCACAAACAATAAGAGTGACTTCCAGCTTCACACATTCACATACATATTATATTTATGTATGTATGCATACAGTTGTTGTTGTATTCTCGTGGTCCAGGCCAGTCCACTATCAATAAGCATACACTCTCGGAGTTTCTGGACAAGAAAGAAAATACATATTCACCAGTAAAGAATTGTAATACTTACTTACGTTAGTTTTATCTAATATTATCACACACTGGAAGAAATACGCTTTAATGTAGCAAGAAAAACTTATAATCAGTCGAGCCAGACGCTACTAAATTATATCTACTATGCTGTGGAGAGGCTTTCTTGCTTTCTTCTTTGGCTTTCGCCTGCTGTAACGTAATGCAACGATGTGGCATGGCAGGACTAATATTTTTGTTTTGTTTAGTTACATAATTCCCTGTAATATCTACCGTTACATACACACGCTGTTTCCTTTAACTTAAATGCAGAGAAAGTATGTGCATAGACGAACAGTGTGTGTGAGACGGCCAAAATGAAATCTATTAGTTCTTACTCTGATTGTGAGTTTTCCTTCTTATTACGTACATATATAAGCATACATAGAAATATGATGGCAATGCCATGGCGTAGCCGAGGCAAGAAATGGAATAATGTTGACTCTGGCGAAAAAAACTTTCTCTACCAAGCAAAAAAGTCATAATGTGGAGGCAGGCAAGAAGAGATATAGCATACGAAATGTTCCTTACTCTACACGTTCCTAATAACACATTATGTACCTAACCCATAATTTTATTTCTCAAAGCTTCGCTTCAGATCTTTATTCTTGCAATGAACACTAGGCAGGGAAATAATACGGAGAATGCATGCATCGAGGAATACAAAACCCTTTACTGCAGCTGTAGATACGAGCAATACAGTATTACAAGTGTACATTATAGAAAGGAATGCAAAACTAAAATATCTTACTTTGTTTGATAAAAATACTTAATTACAAAAAACAACCACCGAAAATGTATCTGTAACTTATGCTCTGTAGCAATTTATTTACATGCTATAAAAGCGCTAATCGGTATCTCATATATCTTAATAACCTGTACTAATCATTTCCTTACTATAAATATCTGTGGGTACAGTACAGTATAATTTTTGGTCTTAAATTATTCTATGTATGATAACGGCAAGCTAATCTGCACAACAACGTGTTAAATTTTTCGTATTAACACTGTTTTGTCACACTAAACAAATAAAATGCAATGAGAACGATAGTATTAGTATGTTATATCAATAAAGTATAGAAAAGTAATTTCAATATAATGCTTTGATGAGCAATGATTAGGCATATTATCTACGTAATGGGTTCCTTTTGCACAATTGCATATTTCTTTGGAGCAGTTGCTAATTGGTATTTTTGCATGATAACGAAACTCAAAAAGCCACAACGAACGAAACTGCTTTTATAGACAATACCTACATTTGGTATCTTTGACTCTTGGATGTATTATATGAATACAGATCGCTGCAGTTGTTGATATGATATCCGTAACATTTATAGACTGGTAGTTATATGTATAATAAATAGTTTGATGATATAAAATGTGTGTAAGAATAACTTTGTTTCATCTTTGTATTTTGCCTAGGAACACAGTTTCATAACATTTAATATAAATATGTGAAGGCAGAAGTGTTGGGCAGTTAGGATAGAACTGAGCACAGAACACAGCACTTCATGCGGTGAAATTTTTGCCTTCGCTCCATTATATTTGCTGTCAGAGAGTAGAGAGAGCTACGAGACTTTTTTTCTTCTTCGACTCTCTTCCTACTTTTATTGTAATATTCAACGACGCGTCACGAGGCGGGTGTCACTCAGCCCATTTCCGATTCCCGGCAGTCCACCGAGAACGAAACACATCAAAAACCCGTCCGACCTTCTCTCTCGTTTATTTTTCTTATATAATATGCAACATTCTCTATCTGATAAGGATATATAATATATAGGCAATACATAAACTACTGTATCGTAGGAAGCGACAGATTTTTATTTTCATATTCAATTCCATTGTCTTGCTGTGAAGATAAACTTTTTTGTCTACGTAGAATCTCAAAGCGGTTTAGACTACACTTATACATACATACATATTCTATGTACATCTATCTACCTAGGTATATTGCGAGCGGTAATAATTTATATTTTAGTTAACACCTACTCGTAATGGCAATTTCGCTCAGCAGTGGGGTAGTTAGTTAAGTAGCTATTTTGAATAGACCTACTGAAGAAAAAACGTAAATATAGTCTGTAGTATAAGTAGTTTGTATAAGAATTTTGCAAAAACTAAATTAGATTCACGTGGACGATACATTATTGAAGTTCTTATCTATATGTAAGACTATTTGTAGACGTATCTGGCATGATCACCTCATCTACTCACGACAAAACTACTATCTCGATTTTTTATTTGAAATATATGACACACCTTATATATGTATGTGTAGTATCTCATTTTCACTAGTCCTTTAGTATTTCCTCTCTGTAATAAACTGTGTTTGTGCAGATAATTATACTCTTTAGCTTGGGAAATCCTTTATTTAGCCTTATGTTGCAATCTTTATTTGTAAACGTCAGGTAAGTAGGCTGTTAACTAAAATTCAATGCTGGATATCGCTAATTCGTATGTACCTACTTTACTTTCTTATCCATGCAAATATGAATCTATTTATATGCTATCTGTGTGGCATATATCTAATTTTTGCGATCCATATTTATATCATAACTGTATCATTATGTCCGTTTCAGTTAGGGTTTCGAGAAAGTAAGAAATGTATTTTTAAACTTTTCTCTTACAGTCGACTTACTTTTAGACATTTTCAACTTTCCTTTCCAGAATTGGAAAGTTTATGATGGGAAAGAGAGTTTTATGGCTGCATAAAACATTTCGGGGATGATGAATTATAGAGGAAGAAACCTGGAGAAGTTTATAGCAGAATAGAAAGGATCTGAGAATACATAGAATATCTACGCTGAGTTTTCAAACTATTTCCCATGTAATAAGTAAGTATATGGTATACAGCCAGACCAGAGTGAAGGAGGAATAGGAAAGTGTTAGTTTTCATTTGGTAGTACAATCCTTAGCTTGACCATACCATACCATACCATGGCAAAGTGGGCACTTTTTTATTTGGAAATACTAAGCAAGGTAAGGTATTGATGCTACTTGTGTTGCTTTCCATGTACAATATATTCCTTCAAATCGTATACCTACCACCTTGTTGTAAAGATCTTTTCTCCACTCCATTTCAAAGAGAACGCATTTTTTAGCATCTTCATCCGAATCTATCTCCTGAACGTCTTTTGGCTTGTCATTTACGAGAGCTCACTTTGGGACACCTTTCAGCCCCAGGCAGACGGACTGAGAAAAGGCTTACCCCATTTCATAAAACTTATATCAGTAAATAGTAAATATAAAATGTATCTCTTTTTCTCTCCTTTTTAGCCCGCCCGAGTGTGCGAGGCTGGCTTATGTAATCGCAATGTCTGTCCGTGCGTGCGTGCGTGCGTCCGTC
>JAQFYC010007433.1:0-10484 GCA_034694165.1 Tomocerus mixtus
CTGAACATGAGACTACGTGTAAAATAGCTTTAGATTACCTTGCCTCAAAAGTCTCCTTACACACGGAATTACCCTAAGACAGTAAATCCTGTTTTATTGAACATTTTGACTACATCTCCTTGCAAAGTCCCTGTATTAGTGGAATCCGGTGGACAACAAAACAAAAACGTTGGCATTCGGTAAACACTATGGACAGGTTTGATGTGTATTTCCTGGCAGCGTCTTAAATAAATTAGTATTTATTTCCTTCTCGTGAGAAATACTCAAAAAAGGTAGAATCTACCATGAAGGATGTATAATGAGCACACTGTAATCATATTTACTCATTATGGTGCTACATAGAAGTTTAATGATCGACATTGGGGAATTGGTACTGTAAAACGAATTTAAAGCTTATAAAAACTCTCATACATGAAGACAGAAGGACGTAAGATACACACGCTATATTTTTAAGATGACGTTTCTTGATAAAATACGAATGTTTAAAATTTCTGTTACCTCGCTATTTATTTCCTTGTTGACAAAACTGAAAAGACACGTAAATATCTTTAGAGGCAGAATCCCCGAGTGTTTAAATGGGGAAAATAATTTTTCTTGGATTGGGTACTACGTAAATATTGGTCACCGCTTCAGATTGCTTCCATTATCTTGGGACAATTCCACAAGTACATTTTCTGTGTCCAGATCTCAAAAAACGATCAAATCTATCACACTAATATACTTTCTACTTTTATTTTACGAAATATTCCAATTGCACGGAGAAATAGCAAATAATGATCAAATTGGTATGGGAATCTTCTTCATTTTCATGTGGATCATATTCTATATAACAGGCATTAGTATCCTACTTACTGTTCAATTAAAAACGGAAGAACTAAGCATAATGTTGAACTGTTTGCGATCAAACATTGTAGTTGTCAAAGGTAATTGTCGTACATTTTATGTTCATTTTGCATCTTGTTGGCGCCAAAATGATTTTAAAATGCCATTTGAATTGAAAATTGTGCGTAACAAGGTAATTAATAATTTTTTACTCTAGACACAGTTGAGGGCCAAAAGTGGAGCAAATTGGAAACACTGATATCGATATTCCTCGTTCCTGCCATGACTGCTAGCTATTTTGTCATCATAACAATAATGTGTGTAATTGAAGGGCGACACCAATTGTCTTTCCTCGTGACTGCATATTATGACAATGGATTCATAAAATTCTTTCTACTGCTTATTCAAATTGGAACGACCTGTGTAGAATTGTATGTGTTGATAAATATATATACTTGGGTATCGGTCTACCTTCTCAGAAATTACAATTGCACACACTACATCAGGTATAACATTAATATTTAAGTCAAACAGTGAAGAATAAACCGTTGTAAATGAATGTAACACGGAGGGAACCTATACTTCCTATAGTTATTCAAAAAAGTTTGAATTTATTCGGAAAAGTTTGAATTTATTCGGAAAAGTTTGAATTTATTCGAAAAAGTTTGACTTTATTCGGAAAAGTTTTAATTTATTCGAAAAAGTTTGAATTTATTCGTAACAGTTTGAATTTATTCGAAAAAGTTTGAATTTATTCGAAATAGTTTGTATTTATACGAAAAAGTTTGAATTTATTCGAAAAAGATCGAAAATGTTTGAATTTATTCGAAAAAGTTTGAATTTATTCGAAAAAGTTTGGCTTTATTCGAAACAGTTTGAATTTTTTCGGAAAAGTTTGAATTTATTCGAAAAAGTTTGGCTTTATTCGAAACAGTTTGAATTTTTTCGGAAAAGTTTGAATTTATTCGAAAAAGTTTAAATTTATTCGTAACAGTTTGAATTTATTCGAAAAAGTTTGAATTTATTCGAAAAAGTTTGGCTTTATTCGAAACAGTTTGAATTTTTTCGGAAAAGTTTGAATTTATTCGAAAAAGTTTAAATTTATTCGTAACAGTTTGAATTTATTCGAAAAAGTTTGAATTTATTCGAAAAAGTTTGTATTTATACGAAAAAGTTTGTATTTATTCGAAACAGTTTGAATTTATTCGAAAAAGTTTGAATTTATTCGAAACAGTTTGAATTTATTCGAAAAAGTTTTAATTTATTCGAAAAAATTTGAATTTATTCGAAAAAGTTTGAACCCAATTTTCCCATAGAGAGGAAGCAAGTTCCCTCTCAATAATCTATCTGCAAGCGGATATAACTAGATACTAGGTTATGCGTTATGCGTGTACTAGTGTGAGTTGTATCTGTGAGATGCTTAACGGAAAGGAATGAATTTAGAAGTGCAATGCCTATGTAGAGAGGACATACACACATACGGAAGGACAGACTCTAGTATTGGCATAAAGAGCGAACTATGTTCCCTCTTAACTATATAAAGTAGGTTCATAGCAAATATCCATGATATGAATATAATCAATTTACTCACGTTAAAACATGGGCGGCAGATCTAACGTTCCCTTTCAAAGCATTTGTCAACTTTTAGTGCTTTCAAAATATTGTCGTTTACCGTAATGTTGATGATAATTTTGCAGATCCAAAGAAAGAAACCTAAATAATCAAATTCTGGCCTACAAAAAACTGTGGACGATGAACAAAATCTATAATGACAGCTTTATTCCGCCATTCCTCCCAATCTGGATCATCCTGGCGTCTTTATTATTGCTAATCTATAGTTTCTGCTCCATTAGGTTGTCCAAAATAATCCCTGTGGATATGGTTCTCATGTTTATAGCCATAGCTATGGAAATATTACTAATGTTAACCCTAATATTAATCGGATTTGCTACTCCGTGGCAATTTTCAAACGACTTACTGGTAAACATGACATCAAAACTATCAAGGAGCAACCAATTAGCCCGTAAGCAACTCACAGCCCTCCAAGGGTATGGAATTAAAGTGGGGCCAATAAGGGCTGTAAAATATGAGCGGATATTCGATTTTTTCGATAGACTTCTCGATGCATTGATAACTCTGCTCATACTGACAAAATAAAATAATTCAAAAATAAACCATTATAAAGGGGGTGTAACAAAGTTGTGAAACAGTAATGTAGTGGTCTTAATTTACTCGTCGTCGACGCGTCATATTAAATTACACCAAGAAGTCGGCTATGAGAGGTGAACTATGCTAGTAATACTTAAATAATTGTACGACTTGTTATTCAGTTATTTATTTTGATTATTGGCTGTAATGATAGTTAATGGAAATAAAATGATTTTGGAGCATTCTGTGGACGAAAAGGTTGATGAATAAAACAGGCTGTGTGTTCATAAACGAATTTTGGAATTTTAAGTTATTCATTAATTTTGGAAAAAGTAAACTCTTCGTTAGGTATAGCATAGACTTCACCCTGACCCTGACTTTTAACTTTTCAAATGTCAATGTGTTGTGTCAGTGGGAATATAATCAATTTATTTAATTGTATGTGAATGTAAAAACTTTGCAAATTTAGGAGGGCATTTCTAACCAAGGTTGCTAATATTTAGTATTGCCCAGCTAAAGCAGAGGTTGAGATTGTCTTTGGGATTTGTTGGGGAACGAGGGAAACGTTAGGGAAAACATTTTCTTATGGAAGTTTTAATGGGATATGTTCGTAATAACTGCTAGAAATTTAGTAATTTCCCGCACCGTAAATGGAGCAGTCAATCTCAACGGGTTATTTTGGGGAAAATTTATATTATCCCTCAATACGATGGAGTGTAATCCAACACATAAGATTAACTAGGGGAAAGCAATGGGATATTTGCTTCAAAATAATCATGGGACACCCCAAAGCAAATAATTAAGGGAAAGTCTGGGGAACTTCCCTATACTAAACACCTGAATGGAATTCTTTGGGAAAAGTAGTGGAATGTCCCACAACTCAGCCACATGAACGGCGAGCATGCCAACACTTACGGTTGAGTCCAGAGCCATTTTAAAGTGGGCATCCACTCAGCTACGATCTAACTATTACTGTTTCCATTCCAATTTAATTTAGTGTCATAATTTTTAGTTTTTCTGTAAAAGTGTTTTAATTTTCGCAAAGTATTCAGTGTAGTGAATTTTATTGCGACAGTCTAAGTGGTGCCAACGTAAATAATTATTTATACATTATATAAAAAGTGGTTTTCCTCAGCCACAAAGACATCAGTGTAAAATTAATTTTGTATTTTATAATTATATACTGCCACTCGTTCACTACATTCTATTAAAGAATTAGAAATTTTATTTCATAGCTATGAACAAACTTTGTTATACTGCTTTACCCTATTTTTCTTATAAGTACTTATATCAGGAGAATTTCAGGTTTCTACTTTATGCAATGTTGATGGATGCATTTAGATTTCACATTCAACCATCTTTAGGGATTCTTGTGGGTTAACTGTGGGAAGCATCTTAGTAATAAGCGTGGGTAACGTGTGGGACCCATGCATTTCTTTGGGGATATGCTTGGGAATCGGTTTGGGGATACATGCATATTTACCAAGGGAGATTTCCTAAGGGAAATAAATGAAAAACCCGAAAGGGAAACGCACGTAATCGGTACATGGTATCTCTAACGGGATGTTCTGCCATTGCCCACGGGGAAACACATCCACTTGCCCACGGTTTTTTTCTTGGGGATCCCGCAGTAGGTTTTTGCTGGGTGACTAGAACTCATTTTAATAAATAAACATACTTAATATAATTTGAATATCCAGTAGAAGAGAAATATCGAAGCCAGTATAATATATTATACGATATATTATCAGTACTAGAGGCAGTAATATACAAGAATATTGTATTAATATATCGGAATGTATTCTAATGGAAATTAACACTAAAAGAATAAACCGATATGAATAAACTTTACCTAATGTAGAAGGAGAGCATTAACTAAGTTGTTGATAATTTACTAGGTAACCTTTTATAATATACATAATTCATCAGTATAATCCGCAGAGTTAGAGACATATCGAAGCTTGTTAATAGTATATGCTATACTTATCAGTGGCTACGCGGCTTGGTGGATGCTCACTAAAATTCTCCCAGTACCTCTAAAATTATGACTGGATTTTCTCAGTAATCTCTCTATTTAAAATTAGGTTAGGATTGGTTAAAATTTATAAAGTACGATGGCTGCGTACGAATTTACTGTTAATTTTTGGTTGGGACTGGTGGCATAGAAGGAAATTTAGTGAGACCATGGCTTAAGATTAGCATTATACAAGAATACATTATATATTACTTATTCTATTCGTTATATAGTACATGTAGGCGCATGAACAATTACAATACCTAACTGTGTAGTAGTATAATATTACTTGTGAGGTAATAAATATTATTCATAATCTCATACTTTGATAAAGCCTAGAACATAGCACACAAAATTAAGACCGTAAAGATTATAATTGAGTCACTCTCCAAAAAGTCCTATTTCAAATTGACTCTCCTACAAAATAGTTAATGAACGAACTTGTGAGCATTTCATGTCAAAAGGAATCACTGATGAATTTCTAACTTTTATTATATTTTTATAGGAATTCATAATATGCAAGTTAACGGTAAATGTTAACATTTGGCAATTGAAATAATCACTCCAATCCAATAGTTCTCGTCTAATAGACTTTCCTTTCTCCGTGTAAGAGTGTAGAGTGGCCCATTTACATTTGACACGTGAATTACTAGGTACAATTATTGAAATAAAGTCACAGGTACTTAATTAGTAGTTTTACGGTATTTATATTTTTCGAGTTGAAAGTAATCATTAATAAACTAAAACACTACGAAATAATATATAAGCAGATGATTTCTTAATTGCCATATTTTCACATTATTAGCTATATTTATATAATATGGGCGACCATGCAGACACCACATATTAATCGATATATGACGGGAACCCACAGTGTGGAAGAATTCTTTAACTTAATTCAAAACTTCATGTTGAAAGGTAGAAGAAGGACGTAAGACGCACACGGAAGATTTTCAGAATGGCCTTTCTTCCGAAAATACGAATCTTAAAAGTTTCAGACGCTTCGATATTCAATTCTTTGTTAACAAAATTGATAAATCAGGCAAATTCTATTACCAGCACATTTTCAGAATTTTTAAACGGGGAAAATAATTTCTCTTGGATTGGGTACTACGTAAACGTGGGTCACCGGGCCGGACTAATTCCCTTATCTTGGGACAATTCCACAAGTACATTTTCTGTATCCAGATCACAGAACACAATCAAATCTCTCATACCAATCTTGTTCCTACTTTTCTTTTACGAAATATTCCAATTGCATGAAGAAATAGCAAATAGTGATCAAATCAGCAAAGCAATCATCTTCGTTTTCCTCTGGGCCATTTCATATGTTGCAGTCATCCTTTTCCTAACGACTGTTCTATTGAAAAGGAACGAGCTGAGCACATTGTTGAATTGTCTACAATCAATTTGTGTAACCAGTAAAGGTAAGTAATTGAATGTGTTTGTAATAAACACTAACCTAGATTTTTGCACACTACATTAACGGCTCCCGAGAAAAAAAATATGAATGATTAAAAAATAAAACATTGCAAAACTGTGTTTAAAATAGTAGCGGAAGTGAATGCGAACTTTTAACAATGAACAGGTTTATTTGTTGTAGTCTAATTTGAAGGAGTCATTAAGATATTGACATAATACAGCCTGTTTTTGGCCAAACCTCACATTGCCCCAATAAGTTGGGGCATTGTGAGAGAAAGTAAAATTTATCCTTGCATTGAATTCGGCTAACACAATTCAAAAAGGTTGAACCGTTTAAAAGTTACAAAAATATGAGATACCCCACTACTTATGCACATGTATTCTGCATACACTGTAAATTGAACAATGTTTCAAATTGACCTAACTCAGTGACCCGTTGACCTATTAACCCCATAATAAGAGGTTGTCGTCCTCTTGTCCCACAAAGGACGTATACTGAGTTGGAACGGTTTATCTTAATCCGTTCAAAAGTTATCGTGTTTACGAACAGACGGACAGACAGACAGACGGCCAGGCAACGTAATCGTATAAAGTAGCTTCAGCTTCCGCTACTTAATAAAAGGAACACGATAAATGAATAAGCAGGTTTTTTTGCCGGGATAGCGCGACATATATGCTTTGTGTATCTCTCTCTTATATATATCTGACTCTCTATTCATAATAAGACGGTAATTATAATTACTTTATGTTCTAGGCAATCGTGAAAGCCACAAGCCAGGCAAAATCGAAACACTGATATCCAAAATTATCGTTCCGTATTTGACTGCAGTTGTCTTCGCCATCATGATAATAGCGAGCATAACTGAAGGGCGACATCAATTGTTCTTTCTCGTGTCTCCATATTATGACAACAAATTGGTGAGATCCCTTCTTCTACTAATTCAACTTGGCACGCAGCTGTGTGGTGCTTATGCAATGACCATTGTATATACTTGGATTCTACTCTACATTTTTCGGAATTACAATTTTCTACAATACATCAGGTAAAATTGACATTGAAATACCACAGCGGTTACAGTCACATAATTATTAATTGCCATTTGTGTAAAGCAAACGGATCTTACTTTCGGCTCTGGACCGAAGTAAAAATAATTGCCTAATTTTTAAATGACAATTATGATAATTTGCAGGTACAAGGAGAGCAACCTAAATAATCAAATTCTGACCTACAAAAAACTGTGGATCTTGAACAAAATATTCAACGAAAGTTTCATTCCGCAGTTGCTACCAAGCTTCATCATCCTTGAGTCATCAGCAGCTCTAATGGGGAGTTTCTGCTCTATTCGCTTACACAATACTATCACTGTGGAAATATTCGTCATGTTTATACTCGTAGTCCTGGTTAATTTAATTAGTCTAACGGCAATGTTAATCGGATTTGCTACTCCTTGGCAATTTTCGAATGATTTGTTGATAAACATGAAATCAAATTTTTTAAGGAGCAATCAGTTAACGCGAAAAGAGTTGATAGCACTCCGAGGGTTTGGAATTAAAGTTGGTCCAATAAGAGCTGTCAGATATGAGCGGATATTCGATTTCTTCGAAAGATTGGTCATTGCATTGGCAACTCTTCTCATAATGACAAAATAAAATCTGTAGGCCCCCTGAACCCATCTGTAGATTTTGGCGAGCCATAAAAAATAAATTCGCAAATAAATTCTCCTCAATGGTCTATTTTTGTTTTTTCCACAACCGACTGGAAATGAGTGTGAGACTCGAGACGAGAGAGGACGACATGGTCACGGCAAGCAATTATGCACTTGTCACCTTGTACTTAACTTACAAATACAATCTAATAATATACCATTTCCCTGTACTTCTAGCAATGTAATAGGAATAAACAGGTAATGCTAAGCACTAAGATTAGTAAGTATACAGTGTGCATTATTTATTATTTGTCATGCTCGATTAGAAAAACAAGTCATTGCCAATTGGTAAACATACTTAATAATTTTTACAAAACTGCAGAAATTGATAAGGAATAAGGATAAGAAATCTATTGAAAAGATTTCTTTTTCAACCCCTAAAAAAATTATCCAACCAATAACATACTGTAAAAACCTAGTAAGATTGGATAACTGATTAATAATAATTAAGTTGTTCTATCCATTATTAAACGTTTTCTTAACCTAATAATCTAAATACAGGATGCCTCATTATCAAATATAGTTAATTTTAACAATTTTCTCAGGTATAATCGTATTCTGAAGTAGAAAATAAAGGTAAGAAGAAGAACCATCCAAGGACTTCAATCGCTTCACTCTATCGCGATAAATGTAATGTTGCATGTCGGACACCACACAGCAAACCTATACAAAACACACCCAGTACCTTTAAATGAAATCTTCGTTACTAAAATCTGTAATCCTATTATAATTTTTAATACTAATTAGATAAACTATGGATTTGTAGAGACATACGCTCGAAGAAAATGTACAGATGACAAAGTCGCAATCAGCCAGAAGATATAAGTCAATTACTATCTCAAACAGTGCACCCCATCGAGATGGTTGATCAGGCAAAGTTTTCCGATCAGTAAACCCGATTACATTCCACTGTTCTTTAGAGTAACTGCAAAAAGGTTTAGTTACAAGATATATAATACTTCCCCTAAAATTGTTAACCAAAAACTAATTGGAATTGGAATTTTACATTTGTCTAGTGGCATTTAAAACTGTGGCATCCTCCGAGGCTACGAAAACTGTTTTAATACTCGTGTTTCCACTACTATTTCGAAAATATTCTTCAGCTGCCTTCATGTAATCTTCTATTGGATACAATTTGTCTTCCACACTTTTATCTGTTCGTCTGATATGCAATCTATTAGTATTTTGAAAAATATCAGTCACAAAAGTAAAAGTGCTTTTTAAAAAGAATCAAATACGAATGCTATTACCCAACTACTGGCCTTTTGAACTTTATTGCTTTTTTAGCATCCTCGATTTTGATAACCATGTGTGGACGGAGTTTCATGGTAAACTTGACGAACTGACCCAGCCACCAATGAAACGGATTGGGGTGAATCATTTCAACAAGGTCAGCAATTTCTTTGGAAACGTGGAGCCCATTTTTTAGAGGAAATTCAATTTGATCAGGGTGGTGTTCCTGGGGGTGTATGGCTTCTTAAAGAATTAAAATTAATTATACTCCAATTAATACTTCGATATACTTTGACTGTACTGATAAATCAACTTACTCAATACAGGGAATGGACCAGTCCAGGCCAATTTGAAGGTTTGCGGGCCGATTTTGCACTTGCTTCCCATAGGGTAAAATACACTGCTCCATGAATCCCTGTAAGGCCAACTGGTCAGTTCATCGTGAATAAGAGGAATTCCCAAAGCGTAGGACACCATTAGACAAGCCATTCTGTGATGAATTTGGCAACCAAGACCGCAAGCTGTAAATGCCGTGGAAATTAATCAGTAAACCGTAGTTAGCATTTTTAGAAAAGGAGGTTTGATTATAAAATTGTACAGTTAATTAATTGTGCTTGGCATTGCATCATATGAAATATATTTTATTAAGAATTTATAAAAGTTACCATCGACATGGCCACAAATGAAATTCGTCCCCGAACAGTTTGTCTGCTGCTGAAGATTAAATAGCTGAGCTTGAACCACGTCAGACAGAACAGCAAACAATCTTTCGGCATCGTCAGCTGTTGAAGTGTTATTGGCAATTTTTATTGCACAACCCAATGTCTCTATTAACTTCCTATGGTTCTCCGAGATGAAACTTGGTGGTCCCATTTGCATTGCTTTACTGTTACATAATTAATTTAAAAAATCAAGATTAGTGAATGCAAATAATAATAGACTTTGCTAAAAATTTCTTAAAATCTTTGAAAGTGTTTCAGAAATTGTATAATTGAAGAATATATGAAGAATATTGCCATAAAGGAAATATTTTAAATAATCGTTATTTATGATTTGATGATTTACTATAGGTGGTCAAGGAAGATTTACTCAGGTTGTCATTTGCGGTAATTTTGCAAACTTGACGGTTTGGTCATTAA
>JAQFYC010007434.1:0-10483 GCA_034694165.1 Tomocerus mixtus
AAGAAACAGTTCTATTTATGAAAGTAATCTGTACAGAAGCAAATGTATTAGTAGTCAAGACAAATGTTAGTATTGCTTGTATACGCACAGTGACAAGACAAGACAAGATAGATGAATAAGTAAAGAATACGCACCGAGTACCGAGGCTATATCCATATTATGTAATAATGTATATTCAAGCTAAACCGTCAAGAGAAGCTTGAGTTAAGAATTCTTAAGTCTCTGCATAGATACATATTAGAATATATGCACGCAACTTCTCAAAGTCTACTTACAACATAACAGAAGTATAAATACATATACACTGTGAAATGATATGGAATAAATGTGGAAAAAGTGTGGAGTGCGTAGTTGACTTGTAAGATCTAAGATACTATAATCCAAAACCATTCTTATGTAAGATATAGAAGATTTTAGAAGAAAGGGTAATAGAATGGCTAGCTAAACTCAACATACACTTTACAATCCATATTTGCTGTTTCAGCAGAGAATTTCTCAAAGTGGAACGGCCAACTGACACACACTGACACTTCGTTTTTCTTCTTACAGGCCATGCAATCCAAAATCTGACTCCTGGATTAGATTGCACTGTATGTGTGTGTGAGTAGCCTTGTCTGGATTGGCCTGGCCTGGCCTCCCTTCAACCATCCTATTATATGATAGCACTTTGCTTAGCCATTTCCTCTTTCAAATAGTCATGTCCGCATTATACATAAACCTATACTGCTGGTACTAGGTAATCCTTTTTAATATTTACTACATATAAAGGGTAACGATACTTTTATTTTGTGTCCCAGGCACATACTACCATTAAGCTCACAGGGACTTAAAGAATCGTAACCATTTTAGTTTGCAAAATGCAACTTTAATTGCAAATGCAGCTTATTATATAGAATACATGATTAAAACCAGCAAAAATTTACACGAGTTATATGTAACTATTTTTATTAAAAATCGGAGTGACATAAAGTAGGACCTCGTATCTATAGACCCTGTCTTCAAATAAGGTCCTTCCACTTGATGGTACTGCGTGACCCCAACTTGTGCCTTATATTTATTTGAGAATGCATGGCTAGACTATTGGTATTTGTGGATAAGCATTACCATTGCATTTTTGTACACTTACTTACGGTGTAGAGAGCAGATAAGTACCAACAGTGAATTCAAAGTAGAAGTATCTACTAAAAAAAGTAAGAGATGAGATTGAGATGATGGGAAGCTCTCTATTAGCTTGTATATGTCTTGTCTGTTCTCCTTTCTTTGAAATTTTTGTTGGGCACGGCATGTCAGGAAAAATTACCTTCGTACCAACATATTCATATCACATTATTTCGCTACATGCATAGTCAGAGTCAGAGCATACATGAAACGAACTGCAAATATTTATGTCTATCATAGAAAATGCCTTAGCTCATCTAAGAATCTAGTCATTTTAATATGATCTGTCAATTTAGTTTTATCCAGTGGTCAAGGATTCTGGTTTTACTACTTCCATAAATCATTCTTCACATTGGTTCACATTTTAGTTTACATTTACATTTATCTGTAATATGTAAGATAAGTACAACAACCATTGCATTGGCAAGGTTAAAATCTGTTTTTCAATTTGTCGAAATTAATTGCAATTTTGATTGTAATTGTACAATTGATATTATTCAATTTTGGTTTTCTTTGTATTTGAAACAAATTAATCGATGATAACGATTTCTGAATATTAATCCACTATAAGGCTTAAGTTTCCTAACAATCTGGAGCTTTGATCGTAAAAGTTGACCATACAGAAGGATATAGTTGTATTTTACAAAACATTTAGTTATGCTATACTTGTCAGATAATATGTAGTTACCAAGTTTAGCTATAGAAATGTTATAAGTGAACACAATTTCTCATTCAATGAAGACTATTCAATCCACTAGCAATCCCTACCAACTCTGAACTTTGGAAATATCTCTGGTTGGATTCTATTACAATGAGAATTACCATTCTTGAAATGATAGAAGTCTGTAGGGAAGTGGAATCGGATGGTGAATAATACGGTACTAGCCATTAGAGTATAATATTCTAAATGGTTAATAAAGGACAAGCTAATGCTACTGTCATGTCTTTGGAAATGCTTACAGATGAAAGAAAGTGGTGACTATATTTAACTTTCACCTACTTTTCACTCCTTTAAATCTTTTATTTTATACTGATCGCTCCCGTGGCTTAAGGTTAGCTTAACTGTATACAGTTAGCCAGTCTGCTTATAATACAAGTTTTTGCAAGAGTATACCCAGGAAACACAATCGTTAACGTTTTGTTCATAGTTATCTGCTCTTATCTGTCTTTTCTGGTATTTAGCACTATTAATTGCAGTACTGGTATTTAACATCAGGATAATTCTAACCAATTCAAAGATATCATACTATCTATATAACAGTATTATTAGATTTCTATTTCTCTTGAGAAAATTCCAAAAATGTGGGTATGCGCTTAGTGACTGCACTTTGTAGAAAATTGCAACTAAACAATTCATAAATCATAGGATAACAGATAAAGTCTTGCACTGCATCTGTAACGTCCTTAAGGCTTAGTATAAGATATAGCATGACTACTAACAATTTTATAGAGAATATTGCTTTATACAAAAATTGTGCTACTGTACAGACAAATACTTAGACACTCACAGCATATCCACATAACTTCTCATATCCATTCATAACTAGGATAACTAGCTGAACAAGTAGAGTAAAGCGCATAAGTCTAGAACGAATTGGAATGACTCATAGGTGCAATGTATAGAGATATAGGTATGTAATGTGCTATAAACTACCTACTTATATTTATGTATGTACATAATGTTAGTAAGGAGAATCCCATAGAGCGCAAGAATGGAGAAAAAGCCAATTTGGTTGAAATGGGGGGAAGGAGCCAAAGCAATAAAATGCAATCCTCACCAATAAATGATAGAAAGTAATATAATCCCAATAGCGCTTACTCACTAATATGATTTAGTCCCTGGATAGATTTCTGAAGGACTGCCAGCCACTTGGAATACAGAACAGTGAACAGAATAGACACCATGCCATATATACCAGTGTAATTCTTTTATAGAGAAAGGTTAACTAGAATATTACACTGTCCGACCGATCCATTCATCTGCTACTCTCTTTCTGTCTTTATGAATGAGAAGCCAATTCAGTCTACAAGTCAAGTCAGAAGCTCATCTCATCATATCATTAGCTATTAGGGATTATTATCTCTTCTCGTGCCATGCCATGACACGTACTAATTCTCTCTTTCTATGTCCAGCAGAATTGCGTAGCGTGCGTAGCTCTATAAATACAAGATTAGATTTTATTTTTCATTATAAATTGTATATGTACCTTTATACGGTACTTTTAAAATAGTTTACAAGAATTTTTCTAGTCAACTATTAATGCTTTCTCACAATTAAAGTTTGAGTCTACTTGTAAAAAGTGCAGTATGTATGTTGCAGTTATAAAGCATCGCAAACACAAGGAATCTCTTTGTAAACGCATGATTTCCCATTTTAGACACTTTTTAGACGCATTTGGGCTTTAACGATGTGAATGAAGGATTCTGAGTCAATTTATTTCAGTAAATGAATGTCCAGATTTTTACAATTTTATTGAATTAAAATATTCAATAAGACAATTTTGTTATTAAAATCTGAAAACAATCTTTTTGGAATATGGACACTAATACAGAATATTTACAGAAAATGCAAATCTAACCTCGTTTATGTAGGTATGCAACTTTTTTGCGAATGAGCTAAAATATAGGCAAAAGCCAATTCTTGTCGAGCTACTCGTTGAAAATAGTATATAATATTGCGTGCCTTCGACATGTACAGTAGAGATACATTGTAGCTTACTTGTCAAGAGAAATAGACAATAATAGCTTTATGTAATATCTACTTGCTGAAGAAGATGAAAAAATTGAAATACGTGGAGACGAATAAAATGTTTGGATATTTTCCGTTTTTCTAGAATTATTTCCCCCTTAGAAGGAATTATTTGTGTTTGTCTGGAGTTAAGTCAGAAGAAAAAGTCATTTCTCTCGTTTATGTACCAACATTTCTTTGCATTGTATTGTGTCGTAATAATTCATCACTTTAGTTATCGCTATTATGTCATGGACTAAGCTTTGGGTGGTCTGGTTTGGTTCTGGTTTGGTTCTGGTCTCCGACATTTTCGACCACAATAATTATTACTTGCTGAACTGAACAGTGTTCTGTGTTATGGTCATAATGCAATAGCTTAAGTATTTCACTTCTTCTCTTAATACCAACTCCCAATGCTCTGATGATTTTCTTTACTGCGTTTGTACTTTGTAGTTGTACTGTACGTAAATAGTAAATAAATACTTATAAGTACGTTACGTCACTTCGTTTATGTACATTTGGTTCGTTTGACTCTTTCTTGTAGTATAGAAGAAAATAGAGGCACAGAATACAGAACCAAGTCAAATTGCTTGATAGTTAGATCACCCTGAGCAATAACTAAAGTCGTGGGTATGGAGAATGTTGCAATCCCAGAATCAGAAGTTAAGCTGTCCCCGTATCTTAATAGATTGTAAGCTAGTAACTATTGTAAGTAATGGGAAAGACTTTGTAGAATATAATACAACTTTGCCACAATATAATACTAAAGTAATGCTGCGTAATGTATGTTTAGGTTTATGGGAAATAACATAACAGAAGAGGAAACATGAGTTGGTCTCATCCTATTGTTCTTTGACACTCCCTCCTCAGTCAGTGCACAGTCCGAGGCAGTCCAGTCCAGGACAAAATACTACGTACGAGAAGGCTGCTATTGTCATCCAGTAAACATTATCCATGTATTATTCCAGAATACAATACAATATATTACAATACAATATACACTTGCTGTAGGTATTGGATAGATATTTGTCGTCTAGCAAAAGGAAAGACTTATGTAAACGTTATAAACGAAATTCTAAAGGAAAGACGAGAAAATCACACTCATTTGTCCGTTTAATAAACGGCTTGACATTTGTCATGGCACGTAAAATGCTATTCATTCGCTTCCTTGGGTGCAATGCAATGTAATAAATGCTTTTTAGCTCTCATTTTATATATATTTATAGTTTGTATGAGATTCCTTCATTTCTCGGCTGTGTACAAATACTGTACTGTGTGGAAAGTGTAATCGAATGTATTTGTGGCTTGGTACCTCGGAATGACATAAATATTAGGGATGATACTACGGTATGGTGTCCTGTCCGTGTCGGGTGGGTGATGGAGTATGCGTTTTTTGAAATGCATTGCATTGCTCCGAGATGAGTCGGCTGAGCTTTAGTGCTTATCGTTAGTTTAAAGAGATTTCTCTAGAATTGCTTGGGCGTGATTCGGAATCAAGCCAGTGTACTGAGTGTACGTAGTACACGTATGTGAGTCACAGAGAATTTATATAGACTAAGCCTAAGTACGTAGATATAACTAATCTAACTAAGGATCTGAGTAATGGCCATTTGTTTGGCAGCTGTGCGTTCTGAAAATAGTTTTACGCCAAAAATTTATCTATCAATTTGACACAGTTGCGGGGATATTAAAGGGAAAATTAGAAATTTTTATGGCTATCCAGTTCATGGCCATAAAAATTTAATGCGGAAGAAATAATGAAACTGTTCTTCAAGATTCTTGGCTCGGAACCTGCTATCTACTTACTACCTACTAGCCTACAGAACAGAAATTGCTCCAATTAAGAATCACAGATAAATAATAATAATGAGGAAAAAATGTAATTTCAATGAATTAAATTAAAGGCAATTTTAATATTTTTGTACCTACTACAAATAACAATTATCAATGTATGTAGGTTAATAAAAAGCCTTTTTGTTCTGCAATAAACGATACAGCAATTATATAATTACAGGTGCTGTCGGTATTGGTGTTGGGGAACTTTTAACAAAACGATAAGTTTGCATATATAAATACACTTAAGTATCTAAGTTAAATTACAATAATGTTTTACTATATGCTTCAAAAAATGTAACCTTGGAATGTAAAATGAATTAATACAGATACTGTAAAATACATAATATTTCAAAAGCATAATGCAAAGTTAATTGATAGTAGATATAGAATGCTGCACTGTTTCCTGGGAATATCGAGTTATCTAGTGGTCTGCTACTGTATCTTCTCCGTTTGGGAAAGACAGCACAGGACAGATGAAGTAATTAGTTAAACACAAGTTTTGTCGTAGCACTCAAGAGTTTCTAATGAACATCCGATGCAGCGGCCACATTTGCAGTACATTCCATCACCGCATATTCCAAGCATTTTGAACATCCCGACCCCGCAGACTTCACCCGGTCCCTATATAGTAGGATAAAAACAAAAGATTTTAGTAATACGACTCTTAAAGCAACATGTTTCTTGATCTGATGCGATGTTGCATCATTCAAGATGAAAAAACAACAGAGGCTTATAAGTAAAAAAGGCAAAGTGCGTAGTTGTCTGGTCTGCTGGCCTGGCCTGATCTGATTTTTTGTAATGAGGACTCCCTGACTGCTGACCCCATAATATGTGTCAGAGTACTATATAGTAGAGTCGTAGCAATACCACGGAATTTTATTTACCCCGACAAGTAAACCCAATATCCAAAGATTTCCCAGTAAATGAAGACTAAGATAACATGTTGATCAAAGATTTTGCGCGTAAAAATAAAATACCTTAGCACAGATCTTCCTCCCACAGTAATCGGTGGCTGTGCCGTAAATGCACGAGTTTGCGGGTGGCTCAGGACATTCACCATTAGGACACACTTGGCATCTTGGCATTGCCGAAACACTAAGCCTATGCAAAAACAGAATAACAAAATTAGAGTAAATATGTTGTCCCAAATTTTATAGGTGTAGCATAATACTAATTTAATTGTCTTCTAATTGGACGAAGTTGTTTTCGCCCTTGTCCTCAGGATGATGGTTACACTACATTATACATCTTACATTTATTTGTACATAGCTGAAGAATGCGTTGCATAATATTGTTGTATATATTTAGGTACGTAGTAAGAAAGATGGATAGTTTGGCTTAAATGCTAGTGCAAAGAAAAAGGGAGCAAACGCAGTTAAATAAACTCTTCTGAGGGGAATTCATTGAGCAAAAGGAAAATACTTGCAAAAAATCAACGGGGAAAAACTACGCAGACAAGAGAGGAGTTAAGTCGAGGGAAGTCAAGATAGAGGACAAAAATGTAAGCTGCTATGCCGTAATTATCGGTGAACTGAATAACTGTATGCATTTTGCATTAAGTCGGAGTAACGAGTCAACAGTCTGGCGAAAAGTGCGGAGAAGACAAGTCAGAGTCAACCAAAGTCAAATAGCGCTTTGTCTTGAGTCACGAGAGCTGTTCTGTCATTTCGAACAGCAAATTCTATGTAAATGACTCTTAAGTGTAAAGAAGATGCAGAATTAGTCGGGATAGATACAGTATACAGATATATGATGCTACAGTAACAGAACAGTAAATGGTAAATAGAATCTGCTACGCCAAAAAGCTCACATGTTGTTCGAGAAGATGGTTAAAACGGTTAAACCGATGAGGAAAACGTAGAAGAGTTTGTTGTTGGCGGACTTGCTGTTCTTGGCTGACATCCATGAAGAGGATGAGGATTGTGACAGTGATGACGTAGTTGACTTTGGGCTGTTGCTCGGCTTCGAAAATTTGAGGAGGGGCATCTATTATAAAAATACAGGACGTTTACATTTTCAGTTTAGTTCATTATGACACAACAACTAGATCAGCTACAAGAATTATAACAAACTGTACCAATCGCTTAATAAACTTAAACGAAGATTTTATGTAACTGTACTCTTCAATCAGCTAAATAAATTGAAAGAGCCATTAAACTTTAAATCTACATAAATTGCATAGCAAATCGTTAAAAGTGAAAGTTGAAAGTTAAAAGTTGCTAAAATTAAATCGCAAAATATTTGGAAAACATAACTACAGATTTCTCAGTCCAATTATTATTGCAAGAAATTGCAGAAAGCTAAGTTAAGGCAGTAAATATACTGTCAATCTATACTGCATACAATTTAAGTGAATCATTTACATTGAACCTTTGTAATTGTAATTCAACTGCATTTGTTCAGAGTTTCATAAAGAAAATGGGGTTGATAACAAAAGTGCGTAGTCGGGTTAAGTCATCTCGTCATGGACTTGTTGATTTTTCAAATACTCCTACAGGGTTATTCTACAGCCTTATCGGTTGCTCTAAAGCAAAGAAAAATTGCTGCTATGATTTGCATAGAAATCCAGAGACAAGTAAGAAAATTTTATCTGCAATATTCTCATTTAAAATATTATTTGAGATTGAGACAAAGATCTTAGAAAAGTGAAACAAAGAAAAGCAAAACAACTTGTTTTGTTTACAGATTTAGTTTAAGTATACCCACAAATAGAAACGAAGAAAGGGAAATGCTCTTGAATATACTAAACGCAAAACAATTCTATTTCTAGACTACATAGAAGTAGATTTCATACGCTCCTGAATATACTTTCCATGTATCCTAATCCTATGTTTTTTGTTGCTATTTATTTATTGCAGTTCTAATTTTACTTCTGCTTCCACTGATGATGGGAAGAATTGGCCTACTTTATGCCTGCGTAATTTACCAGTATCCTTTGCATATTATTTGGGAATGGGGAACAAGTAAGTCTTACCTGTATTTCCTATCTATTGTTCTATCTGTATCTTACTTTTATTGGTGAAAACAAGCACAAAAATCAAAAAATAAATTTATAGTTCTAAAAATTAAAACTTTTGTGAAAAAAGTTATACTCACCTTGTCCTTTGTCAGTTTACAAGTTCTGTGTTCTTTGTGATGCTGGAAATTCGAATTCACTGACAAAGAACGGCCGTAAAATTTTGCTTTTATAGCAGTTTTATCCCCCTTCCATATGGATATTAATTTTGTGGAAAGATTTCCATATAAATCGCTTTATTTGAATCGCGTCATTCATGAATTCTTACCCCGAAAATTGTTTCAATATTAATATGTATTAATACACCAATAAATAGTTACTGGATAATGCAATCCACCTTTTAGCATGCAACGGGATGCCTACTAGCATTTACGTTGAATTGCTACGTTAGTAAATAATTCATGAGAAATTCTTATTTCTTTGTATCAGGATGCTTAGAAAAATGTTACATTAAAGCGAAACCCTTTGCGTCAAGGTTCCAATCAAAACTCGACAAGTGTGAAAGCTCATTTGTCAACATGAATCTGTACATGATGGTGAATCAGGTTAGTTTCTCAACTTTCCTCCTACAAATTTAATATGTATTTATGTACTATTAATTTATGATAGTTGCTTTTTCAACGTATGAAACGAATTTTAACTGGACTATTTGCATTGCATTACTTATCTTATAATAAAATGTGTTACATTTTAATGCGGTCTTGTCTACGTATCCTTTTTATGTGGTCCAGTAATAATTGCAATAAATATTAATGTAATATTATTTTTTTCTTTCATGAAAGCCTATACATAGTAAGTAGATTTAGATTACTCAGAAAACTTGCCTCCGAGAACATTTAACTTTAATTTGGTTTGGTTTGGTTATTTTTATTTTTGTGCAGATGGTCTTCTTCACAGTATGTGACAGGACATTAGGACTTGAAGAAAAGCAACGTGTGACAAGTATGTACTCCTTACTGTTCTACAATGTTCTGGCCTACTGTTTCTGCTATGTTAAGGTAATGCGGTTTACTAATGTAAGTATGAAACTAAAACTAACTACATTATATTATCAGCTAACGAGTTAGCGTATTTTCAGATAGATATAGATAGGATGGAGGAAATAACGTATGCATAAGTTTGCCAAATGCAAATGCGTCGTTGTTGCATACACCGCAACATGTAGCGTAGTGAACCTTTGGCAAGGAGTTCTGCACCGCAATTTCTATCCAAGTTTGTAGCATGCCAACCAACACTGTACTTTTACACTCTCAACTTGGTCTGGTTTGGATAGCTATGGGTTTGCTAAACTCTTGATCTACTATTAATGTTATAGAAGTAGTTGTAGCTAGTTAGCTATTTACTAGTTAGTTTAGTTCGTTAGCGATAAAGTTAAGTTTCTAAATGCGAATTTTATTTACAGGAAGTCGTTGAGAAGGAAGATTGGAATATGAGCGTAAATCTTACCCCGTCAAGTCAAGTTAGACACTTAGCAATGTCAGCAACAAAAGTTGTTCTGGAATGGACGAAAGCTGTGACATTTATTGTGACAGTTGTTTGCATGCTTTTAGGTAAGTGTATATATGTAGTACAAATACTAATAGTAACGACATACTTATATAATAATGTAATAGTAATGCTATCTATAGATTCCAAAGTTAAAACATTCATTCGTGTGTCAAGTCACTTTGTTAAATGTGCAGCTAAAATTCTTGTTAGAAATACTTTTATTGAATATTAAGAATATACTATTTTATAATGTTAAA